>JBAMJV010006928.1:0-106431 GCA_037951105.1 Echinarachnius parma | reverse complement strand
AAGATATGGTGCAAGTTTGGGTTTTCTTGCATTCAGTTTGACCAAAACTATACTATCCCTTTAACAAAAGGTGAATCCATTGAAACAGAAACTAGGCAGTGGGGACAACATTTGTATTGTTGTTTTTTCATTTAACCCAAATAATGATGAGGTAATATATTTTACTCTTCTTTGCTTCAAAAGTAATTTAGTTTTAATAAGTCGAACAATGCACGGAGCGTAAATTGACACGAAGAAGATTTCGGCGCGCTACCAATAATCAATTATATCTCACGACTGATTGAGCTTAAGTAAAATTCATCGGAAAGACTAGTTATTCCAATTACAATAATTTCCCCGAAAATCTCTATAATAACAAATCATTCCTGACTACTACATTATTTGTGTAGATACGTAGGTATACTAGTTTCATACCTCCTTGTGAGTGGCCGGCGAAGTAGACGGGTGTGCCCTCCGGCATTCCAGCATCGTGAAGATCATCCAGTGCTATTTGAATTGCAGAAGAAACCTACAAATATTGGACAATGACGTTGTGAGTAAGTTTTGACATCTCGGTGTGTGTCAGAACGTTGTGTTAAAGTGATTCATTTAACTTACAATGCAACAAACATCCAGCGCAATTTGAATTTAATTATAAATCATGAAAATATTGGGCAGTAGCCTTTTACGATAGTTTTGAAACCTAGTCTTTTGGCTTACAATGATTACAATAAACTAGACAAGACTGTCAAGTATGAAGTGAAGAAGTGGAAGAAGAAACTTCTCGACACTGAAGTGGAAGAAATGGAAATCGCTCACTCAAAGAACAACAGCCACGAGCTCTTCAAGAAGGTGAAGAAACTTGCTGGTGAAAGAGACAAGATGCAACCTGCAGCGAAGAACAAAGAAGGCATCTTAAAAACGGCTCCCACAGAGGTGTTGAATTGCTGGGAAGAACACTTTAGCTTTCACCTGAACATGAAATTTCCAAGAGATGAAAATGTTCTTCACGCCATACCTGACTCTCAACCTACAGACACCCCTAGTGAACCCTTCACAATCGGAGAAGTACAAGCAGCAATTAAACAGCTGAAAAACAACAAGGCCTGCGGCTGGGATAAAATCGCTGCAGAAACTCTGAAGGCTGGTGGTCTAGCAATGAGACAACTCCTGCTTCACATTATTAACACGGCATGGTCGGAAGGTAAAACACCAGAGGACTGGAGCAAAGGTCGCATCACTCCAGTGTTCAAGAAAGGAGACAAACTAGATCCAGCGAACTACAGGGCCATCACTCTACTCTCCATACCTGGGAAAGTGTTCTGTAGAATGTTCCTCACCAGAATTCAAGGAACCATAGACAATTACCTGGCAGAGGAACAATGTGGATTTAGAAGTTCCAGAGGCACCACAGATGCTGTGTTTATCGTTCGACAAATCTTCGAAAAGGCCAGATAAAGACGGGTACCAATCCACTGGAACTTTGTCGACTTTAAGGCAGCTTTTGACACCATATGGAGGGAAGCTCTCTGGAAATGTCTGCGTTCCATTGGTGTGGACAAGTCCATGGCTGACCTGATTGAAAACATGTACAAACAAACCAAGTGCTCCGTCATGGTGAATGGAAAGATAACCGAATGGTTTGAAGTCACAACTGGTGTCCGGCAAGGCTGCCTCCTCTCTCCAAGTCTCTTCAACCTATTCCTGGAATTTGTGATGAAGGACATTCAAAAGCTGGATGGTGGAGTACAGATGGGTGACATGCGGGTTAACAACATCCGATATGCAGACGACACCACTCTCATGGAACTGGTATTTGAGAAACTCCAAGTCTCAACAAGTGAATTGGAGAAAGCATGCAGTAAATGGGGTATGAAAATTAATACTGCAAAATGTAAAATCATGACCGAGGACCATCGACAGATCTCTCTAAACAACACCAACATTGAGAAAGTGGACAAGTTTGTATTCCTTGGTAGCATAGTTCCTAACATAGAAGAAGATGTGAAAAGGAGAGTAAGACTGGCAGCCTGGTCATTTGGAAGGCTAAAAAGTACCATCTGGTCCAACCAAGACATATCAAGAACGCTTAAAGTTAGAATCTACAGAGCCCTCATCCTCCCTATTGCTACATGTGGAGCGGAATCCTGGACTCTGTGTAAATCAGACAGAAAGAAGCTTGAGGTTTTTGAAATGAGGTGTCTCCGGACCATCCTGGGAGTTCACCTAATGGACAGGGTGAGAAATAAAGAAATCCGACAAAGGCTAAGCATCACAAACACCATCTGTGAAGAGATAACAAAGCGACGCTTGAAATGGTTTGGGCATGTTGTCCGCATGCCGCATCATCGCCTACCATACCAAGCATACAGAAATGACTTTGACGCACGTAGACCCCCGGGACGCCCTCATACGAGATGGAGAGACCAAGCCCAGAACGACGTGGGACTACCTTTACACGAGGCAGAGCCCATAGCCCAGAACAGACCGGAGTGGAACAGAATCTCTCGTAGGGGAGCGAAGGGACACACCGTCCTGTGCACCTAAGTCAAGTAAGTAAGTCAATACGAAAAAGGGGTTGCTATTCTTAAAGGCATAAGGACCTCTGATCATAAGGGTCACTATATTCCATAATGTATTTAGAGGGAGGGTCGTAATTACAAAAACTGGGAAATTATCAATTATTATAAGGCTCGCTTGTCATAATCCTACGAAGGGGTCACTACCGGGGGGGCCACTCAACTATATTGCTGTACACACGCGCGACCAAAAAAACGCGTAAAAGGGGTACTTTTTGCCGATCATGGCGCGTCACGCGTTTAGGGTGTCAAAAAGGCCAAAATCAGAAGGGAAAAAAGGGTATGTTTGTGGAGCAAATATGCGTTTAGGGTATCTTTTTCTCCAAACTTGTTTCCCGGACTTGTCTGGAGTTTGGGGATTTTGTGCGACTTCGAATGATTCCAGGGGATTCCAGATCTCGGGAACGTCCCTTGATCGCGCGATCCTTGCTTAGGGTTAAATGTTTAAGGTGGTTAAACATTTCCATTATTTTTAGAGGTTTAATTGAGAGCAATTGACGTAGACCTTGTTTAGGGGTATGTTTTAGGGGTTATATTTGTTTAGGGGGCAAAATTGTCAAAAAAGCACGCGAAAATACTTGAATAGGGTATAAATTTGAATAATGGATAAAACTTGTCTAGGGTGGGTTTGAAAAACCTGTGGTCGCGCGTGTGTACAGCAATATAGCTGTGTGCCCCCCCCCCCCCCCCCCCCCCCCCCCCCAAGGGTCACTGTTTATAAAGAAAGGACGCTATTCATAACTCATATTGGGGGTCATTACTCATGATGGTCGCTATTCATAATACAATAGCAGGGTCGATAATCATAAAACAATATGACAGGTTGTAGTGCGACCCTTTTCTTTCATTGTGAATAGCAACCCTGATTACGTATGATGAATTTCGACCCTTTTGCGTATCGACCATCAATGTGAATTATGAAAAGCGACTCTTTCATGGGATTATGAATAGCGAGCCTTTTCTTAAATTATGAATAATGAAACTTTTTCCAATTATGAATAGTGACCCTTATGGTAAGTTGCGCCTTAAGAATAGCGACCCTTATACATAACGAGTTATTCCCTAACCTGTAAGTTCGAAGATAGCTGTATGCCTTCTATGATATGTTTTGCCTAAAAAAGTGCAATAGTCCCGCCAATTTTCGACATTACCACTTCAATAATAAACATTATTATAAAATACATTTGTAAAGCGCATAGTGAAAAAAGCGCTTGTAACCATTAACATAAAATAAAACAAAATGAATTAAACGGTAGACATACATGTATATAAACAGAGAATTAACAATCACAACAAAGCTAACTTAAACAAATGAGTTTTCAGTTTAGACTTAAAGGACCTAAAGAATACAACGTACTTTGGCACTTATTCCATAGTTGATGACTTGTAAAATAGGTCTGCCGAAAAAAATCCATGAAAATACACACAGTAGTGATTTCAGACTAATTTTCTGATGCCAAATCTCATTTAGCAGCCAATTTACGCCCCACCCACATTTAGGGTACAGAATCGGCAACGTGATTGACACTTGATTGACAATTCATTGGCTTACGACATGACGCGTCATCTACAGAATTTAGTTCATAAGTCCGTTCTTTAGATGACGTCACATGTTTGCGATTTAAAAGGGGCGTTCCCAGGACAATTAGATATTTACTAATTACCCCAAAATTGATTGATTTCATGAGAAATGACTGCCAATTTCTTTTTCTTCAGGAAAAATTACGTATAGAGAGCCGAATTGTGAAAATTAGGCCATCTAGACGCTGTAGTCCCTTTAAAGTATGAAGTACGAATATTGAGGGGAATAGATTATTCCATAGAGAAGTGGCAGCATAGGAAAAAGACTCTTAGACCATAGTATTTTGAGCTGATTCGCTGTGTAAATTCTAAGAGCGACAAGATGATCGCAATAAGAACTTTATCATCAATACAAAATAGAAATTATTTACAGTGAAAAAATGACCCAGCATCTAACTATAATTATCTTTATCTAGGAATTAAGTTATTTTAAGGTTGGTAAGAACAATGTAACTTGAATTAGTTTATAAGTACGAGTTTAGAAACAGTCTATAATGTCCCAACACGGCCAACATGCTGATCAGTTTACTATATGTGAATATTTTAGGATGTTTAAGGGATGTTGCATTGAAAACTATACAAATATCGAACTTTTTGGAAAAATCACTCAATCAAACCAATCTACTAATCAATCACTTAAGCAAGTTTGACAAGCAATCAATCAATCAGACAACCCATCCGTCAATTAATCAATAATTCATTCAGTTAATCATTCAAACAACCAATCAAATATAAAATCAATCAAACGATTAATCAATCAGCTTATTAATTCATCCATCTATCTATCCATCCCTCCATCGATCATCTATCCATCAATCAATTAAACTATTAACCAACCAACCAACCGATCACTTAAACCAACCAGTTAAATAATGAAATAATGAATAAATCATTAAATGATTAAAACAATCAATCATTAATAATTAATAAACAACTTATCAATCAATCAATCAATCAATCAATCAATCAATCAATCAATCAATCAATCAATCAATCAATCAATCAATCAATCCA
Organism: Echinarachnius parma; assembly: GCA_037951105.1. Lineage (NCBI taxonomy): Eukaryota > Metazoa > Echinodermata > Echinoidea > Clypeasteroida > Echinarachniidae > Echinarachnius > Echinarachnius parma. The sequence continues at coordinate 101,278 of JBAMJV010006928.1, read as the reverse complement.
TCCATCCATCCATCCATCCATCCATCCATCCATCCATCCATCCATCCATCCATCCAACCAATCAATCAATCAATCAATCAACGGATCGAACGCCCGACCAATCAATAAATAAATCAATCATTCAATCAATCAATCAATCAAACCTGCAGTTGGTTGGGTATGTCTCCAATGAAGTCAGTGGTTAGTGCCACCCAGAGTCGTAGAGGCGATTCTCTCTGGATCGTCTCAACCAGCGGCCGGTAGCTCTCTCCACGGAGCTGGGCTCCCGGTATGACCACGAGTCCGACCTCCGTCTCGTGATCATTCACGGGTTCGATGACGACCGCTGACTGGCCATCAACGGTCATGAAAACTACAGATATTAGAGATATTAAACCTACGATGCTGTTCATGATGAAGATTTGCATGCAGTATGTGGGTACGTAGTGCTATTTGAACCCAACAATATCAATGTTCACCGTTAATGTGAGTTGTGAACGAATATTGAACGGACTCTGAACTCAAATACAAATTCATATCTTCTTAATTATGTTGACACTTCGATAGTTACAAAACTGTTTACCAGATTAAAAAAATTATGTCGATTAATCGCTATAGTACTTATAAATGAAGTACATGGAAAAAGTACTTGGACATGCATTTACATTGTTGACGATTAACATAGTCAGATAGTTAGATGACAGTCTTTCGACAACTTACATGAAAATGCCCTGCACATATGAAACAAGCAACTAACAAACTTGCCAAACATGAAATTAATTAATTAAAAGGACATTATCGACTAAGAGATCATTTACAAAAGAAATGTTCGATGAAAGATTAATCTCTTTGACTGTTTCAAAACAATAATCAATTATATATTTTATATATTCTAATTATATATTTTAATTAGATTATCACCGTACAAACATATGAAGGAGCAATTGGTTCAGTGTTATATATGACATAGAATCAAGAAAAAAGCAGGGCGGGTAAAAGTAGGATTCGATATTATTTTATCACAATTATTAAATATAATAGACAATCTATATCATGATGAACAACAATGAAATTGAAATATTACAAGATGTGAAAATGCAATTTCACCATTGTTGTCAAATAAATACGCCAATGGTTATCTGATAAAACTGACAAACACCGTGTTAGTACAAGAAGGCGATTATTTGTTCTCAAGATGTGTACCCTGCAATCATGAACTGTTTTTTTTTTTTACAGAAGCATACGATTTGAAAGAATCATCACTGTAAATGTAGGTAATAACGATCAGAAAGATGTAACGTTTGAACTTGCTTATAGAATGGGAATTGCTTTTAGATGTACTTGCCGATAACTGTGACGTCATCTACTGCTGTCGACCTACAAAGTACATGATATTTTGTAGGTTTTTATTTTTTTATTTGAGACTTTTGTACATGAAAATGTGGGTTAATATGTGTATTATAACCATTTTGATATCATTATTGATTACATCAAGCACGTCAAGAAAAACACTTTAGTTTGTGTGGACACAAATTGGGAATAATTTGTTTTTGTCTCTTTGTGTTGTCTTTGTATCCTTTACCTTGACATTTAATTTCCAGCTTATAGTAAATTATATTCACGGAATTGGCCTTCGAAAAGCCATCCGGCCTATGTCAGTTCCACCAGTTTACTAATGTATGTATTTTAACGAATTCGCTTGTTATGTGCAAACTTTATTTGTTGGGTATTGTTTATCAGACTGTGGAATTAAATTAAATTTTCCAAAAATAAATACATAGCTAGAATTAGAATGTATGTACCAAACCAATGAAAAAGTACCCATCCGTTCAAGAAGTTCAAATGGTCGTAAAGTAATTTACCGATTTTGCTTTAAAATTTCACTAAGTGTTCATCTCATTCATTATGATATTTCAACCAGGTCACTTTTACGATGGAATTCCAATTTACTGCAAGTTCCAACTTCCAACTAGAAAAATACTGTATATTAAAGTGATCCATGTAAAGTGTCTAACTCCACGAAAATTACTTGGAGCTTCCTCGTTTCTCTTCTGCCGTGTTGTTTAGCTTATGGTAAGAGAAGAATAAAATAGGGTCAGATTTTTTCAAATGTCCCTTCAGTATGAAGATAATTATCATTGAAAATCATCATCTGAAAACGCTAACGCTTTTGGTAAAAAGTAGAATTGCCATAGTTGAACACGACGGCCTGCACTATAGAAAGGGTCACATTTATGAAATAATAACCCATCGAGCATCGTCAGACAGAGCAGTACGGCTCTGGGACTAGTTCTCAAGGTCCACCTTCAAGTGTTAACTGACGATATAGAATCATGAACTTTTCATCTGCAAACATCCTCCCAAAACATATATTAGCAGGGGAAATTTCCATGGACTTTTGATACTATTTCTGTAATGCTTGTTATTGTATCTAGACAGGCATACATGCGGACACGCATACATACACAAAAAACACATGTGTATTACGCGCACATACACACACACACATGCGAACAAATGCAACCATAAACATAAACATATGATTTATATATAGCCATAGTCCCGTATACGCCCATGATGTTAGACCAAAATATAATTTATTCATGAGCTAATGAATATCTTTACCAAATATGTTTTATGTTTTCTATAATTATCGTAGATAGAATACGTGAAGGATTAGCCATTGATATGCAGTGTTCGACTGTTCGTCGAGATTGTATTGTTTTGAAGTTCACTTTATTTGAAATTCTGCCTCATTCAAAAGGAAACAATATAATCGGAAATTCAAATTACACGCTGAAATTACAAGCTTTTTAGAGGCAGATGTTACACGTAGACGTAGAAATAGTTGAAGTAATAGTGCTATAGTAGTACTTATCAACACTATATTAATATTAACATTGTTGTTGGTGTTAGTAGTAATTATAGTAGTGGTAAAAGTAAAAGAAGTAGCAACAGTAGTACCCCTAACTTTTAAAACAATGATTTGATATCGTATTATACCTTGCTTATTAACAAATGTTGCGAACGAACTCTTAAATTTCTAAGTATTCTATTCAGGTAGACATTCGTGATAAAAAGACGTAATATCTGTTTAATTGTAGGTATGTATGTATACTGTATAATTATATAGGTGGCCCCTAATGCATGTTTGAATTTGCTCAAATAAGAATCGAACTAGGAGAAAATGTATACAATAAACACCTATACTATTGAATAGCTGGGGGTAAAATGTATACTTAATACGGATACCTTTCGTTTCATAGTTAATATAATGTCATAGTTAACTCATTATGGGTTTTCCATTTATTTTCCTGAAATAAGTATTCATTTCAATTTCGCCTCGAGAAGTTTAGAACGTGTGATTGCTACGATTCATTTACTTATTTTGGATTCTAATTTTTCAATGCTCCTTATGGGCTCTGTTGACAATTTGCAATTTGAAAAGTTTGAATTTGCCAATTTTATTCAACTTCGTCATGTACTCTATATTTACTCTGCAGGAAACAATAATTAGTAAATATTATTATTTCTTCGTTAGTACTACTTTCTACTCCTTTACTACATAAAGCAAATGAAGAAACGATTATTTCAAGGCGCCGTAAAAGTCTCGTAAATCCACATAATAACCATGACACAAATCGGCCACTCGCATAATAGAAAGAAGTGTTCAAACGCATTTGTTTTACTTAAAACTCATGCAGTTCTATTAACTTTCAAGAACTTGATTCTTGTTTCTAAAGAATAAACGTGGAACAATAGCCTACATTATAATCTTACAACAGAAACGTGATTGTCGGTGTTTTCAATGAATCTCATTGTTTAATGCAATTATTAATTTGTTTGAGATTGAATGTTGTATGATGTGCAAATTGATATGCACGTCAGCATAAATGCGATCATACTCGTATGATTATCCCAGACACAAAACATAAACATTGTGGCTAAACATGCGTATATAGGGTGTAATGAGAGTCGATTGCTATCCAATCACCAAACCCCATCTCAGATGAACATCAAAGCATATATCTTAATTTAATGAAGTGATGGTACTGAACATAATTCCATGGTCCAATAGTAATAATTATGAGTACAATTCATGGTATAATAAAGTATCCAGGAGGAAACGAAAGCTTTTCAACAAATAAGTTAATTCATCATTAACAAAGAGTCATTAACAAACAATACCAAGAGGCGTATAGCTTCGTACTAGCTCACGAGGCCTTGTATCCACAATAATTTGACGAAAATAATAAACATAAAACATAAGGGTAACATTCTGAAAATGAATACATTCATAGAGTATGCCCCCAATAGTCGGATCACGCTACAACACCGGAATTACCCCTCCAACCTAACCCTACTTATCTGATCAGTACGAAATATATGTTTGCATTTTTTACATTCACTAACAAACGTTAGTTTACAAAGCGAAACAAATATGAAAATGAAACGTGTTCTTTGTAATTTACAATTTTGCTCGTTTATAAGAAGTCTATATTACTTTTTAGATGCGTTTGTTGTCTATAAATTACATTCAGAATGACAATTCAAGAAGAACTGCAAAACATTCATCCATTAAGTGCAATACAACATTTTAAAAGGAATAGTACAGATCTGGTCAACTTAGTTTTAGTAACCAAAACTTGCACTTCTAGTATATCATTACAAACTAATATATTATAATTCCACCATGCCAGAAAGGTAGAAAAACTTACAAACGGCTAAGTAGAAAGCCTGTTATCATTTTTAAAAGAGCCGTTAACAAACACAAGAGGGCGCTCTTTTAAAACAATTGCTTCAACCATTTTTTATTTTTCAAATGTGTATGTCATGTTTTCTTGAATTAATGATTCAACAGAGACCCCGTTTACAGTGAAAAAAAGGCCGGGCCGAGACGCGTCTCGGCCCGGCCTTTTCTTCACTGTAAACGCTCAAAAGGCCAAATGCGGGGCCAAAAGTGGCCGCGCATTTGGCCCTGCTCTGGAGGTAGTCTCGGCCGCGGCCGAGACGCGTCTCGGCCCCGCTTTTTCTCACTGTAAAACGCACGCAGGGCCAAATGCGGTACCAAATTGGGAAAACAATTCATTGCAAATAACGCGCCTTTGTTCTGTGACCCCGGCGTGCCTCCAAAATACTGGTTTGTTTACTGTGTTTGTTTACATGCAGAGCGCCACTACGACAAGATATTGAAAGGGCGGCCAGGCCCCGCCACTGTAAACGCACCAAAATTGGGGGGGCCGAGTACCGCAATTTAAGCAGGGCCGAGACGCGTCTTGGCCCGGCCCTGCACTGTAAACGGGGTCAGAGAGACATTTACCAACTATTAAAACCTCTTTGGTAAATTTTGGAAAAGGTGAACGCATTATTTAATCGTTTTCTAGATGTGGACCCACATTTTTTCCAATCGGATATAGCTGTTTCTCAACCGATTTCGATCAAACAAATTTGATTCTGTCATTCAAATTGTGTGCACTTTCAAAATTTACACTTAGTTTTCCATTACCTCACACAAATTATTTCTAGAATCGCCCTCTACACCAAAACTAAACTATCCCTTTAAAAACATTAACGCATCAAATTAGTTTCAGAATTGTTTAAGTTTACACAACTGGGTTCTGTATATAGGTATCCGTTTATTCTGTACATACATCCAAAATCTCCCTTCAATATCGCCGGAGAATTTTATTTTTTCTCGTATTCAGCGATGTAGACGATCCCGTCCCTGTGACCAAGCCCACTTATCCTATTGATACATTGAATTTTATATTTAATGTACCTCTTGATCAAATCATATTCGCAACCCTTCCCGTCTAGCTCATGGTAATAAGTGTGAACTTTCCTCATGTTTACTCTCCCTTTCAACTTCTTCTTCCAATACTTATTATCGGGTACCTTTTCCCAGACGTAGCTGGACATTTTCTCGGTGTATCCTATATAGAAATAGTTCCCGTCGTCGAGTATTTCCTGGCAGACCCTCTTCATCTGCCTGTATGTAGGCACTTCAGTTATTTCCCCATCAATTTGCTTCAAACCATCAACCAGTGCAGGTACCTGGTGGTCAATTTCCTCGGCCGTTTCTTCTGAAAAAATATTTATCAGGCCTTCACTGAACGCCGCACTTTTTATTCGTTTCCGTTTGGCAGATTCCTTGGCAATATTATTGAATAATATATTGACAAGCTCTTTTACACGAGACATCTCTCCTGTGAGTCCAAACTGGTTTAGACACATTTCCATCTCTGTCAGATATTCTTCCTTCAAAACGCCTCTCAGTTCTTCTTTAAAAGCTGGTTCACGTCTCCGTGCCATCGTACTGTATCAGAAATAATTTCATAGGAGAAATATATAAGGGTTTGTAATTATGGTTTGGTAAACTGCGAATATTAACTTACATTATAAAATGAAAGCAATCTTGATAGTCGGTATACGTATTTTGGTATTATTTTATAATTCACTTTTTCCTATAATGAAACGAACAAAGAAAATAAAAAAAACGCATGATACATTGTTAATTGTATGAATATGTTCGTTTGTAAATTATATCTCTTATTTTGTAACTACCATCATTAAATGTTGTATAATTGAATTGCCCTATTCATCACGATCACGTGTTATTACTTTATTTCCTATTGATCCACATTATACATGACATGAATAATCACACTTATAGCTCAGTCACATTTGCCACGGCGGCCGTACGGTCTAAAATATCTACGGCCAATAACAATTATAGGGCCGTCGTAGAACTTCTACGGTCACATACTTTAGCAGTCACATTTGTTAGGGCAGCCGCACGGCGTATTTTTAATTTGTGGAGACAGAAAATCTGCAGCTGCCGTACGGCCTATGAAGTGATGACGCACGGTCGCTTTACGGCGTCCCTGCGGTGGCCGTAGGTTTTTGACAAATACCAAGGCAGACGCAAGGCGCCCGCTAGGCGGCCGCAGGGGAACCATACGGCAACCGTGCGGCCAGACTGACGCTACCGCTACACACCTAGAGTATAGGAGTGGTCGCCGTAGAGCAAATGTGACTGGGGTATTATGACATTGTCTCTTTTCAGTAGGGATGATAAAAGGAAAAACTGCGTGTAAAATTTGAAAGAGCATTCAATTTTAATGACAGAATAAACTTTATTTGATACAAATCGGTTCAGAAACGGCTGAAATATCAATAAATATATATGCAATCGGAATAAATCTGGAGCTCAGATTTATTTGATGATTAAAAAAAAAAAATGCTCACACTTTTTCAAAAATGTTCAAAAGAGGTTTTTAAATAGTTGTTGATAATCTCACTATTTAATCATTATTTCAACAAAACATTACATGCATCATTTCGTATGAAAAATGTTTGAAACCAATGTTTTTTAGAGAGCGCCCTCTTTTGTTTTAATGGCTATTTTTTAAAGATAACAGGTTTTCTACTTAGTCGTTTGTAACTTTCTATACCTTTCGAGCATGGTGGAGTTAGAAGTATTAGTTTGTAATGGAATTGTGCAGGTTTTGGTTACTAAAGCTCAGCCTTACCAAAACTGTACTATCACTTTAAACATATTCGACGTTCTTCTTCAGAAGTAGTACAACTTCTGAGGAAGAACATCGAACATTTTGTATCAACCAATCTCACAATAAAATGAATCTAATCAAGGATAAGTGAGTGGCCTGTCAGCAATACGTTGCGTTAGTGTTGCAAAAATGTAGCCTATTTAAAGTCATACCTGTAAAGTGTCAAAATCCACGAAAATTACTTGGAGCTTCCTCGTTTCTCTTCTACCGTGTTGTTTAGCTTATGGTAAGAGAAGAATAAAATAGGGTTTGATTTTTTCAAATGTCCCTTTAGTATGAGGATAATTATCATTGAAAATCATTATTTCTAAAGCGTTAATCAACGCAATTGAAAAAAAAGTACATTTGTCTTAGCTGAGAACGTCCGCATGCAGCACCCGTGAGAACATTCCGGAGATTGAACTTTGAGCCGAGCGAGTTCAAATTCCATGAATTATGTACTACGTGTGTAAAAATACACGGGTGCGAATATCTCAAACGGATCATTCATTACTATGACAAAAGTATGGCAGACCATCAGTATTCGGTGATAAAATATGAACTCAATATTCGTTTTTTTCACTAAGTAAACAGTGTTCGTTTTCTTTCAAACTTTCACAAATCTTTCAATTGTATTTTACAATGATATTGATATAGGATTGAAGTCTCAAATGTCATTTTGTGCAATATCTGACACTTTACAGGTATCACTTTAATCAATTTGTCAACAAAGTATTTTACTGTAACGGCATTGCCAAAATTATATCATTGCATAAATTAGCCAAATAGGCAAGCCAGATCAGTTGCCTGTACAATGCTAACGATGATGTGATGATTTGATAAATTGTGATGATGATTATACATGTGTATTACATGTATTAATTCAGTCAGTTGCCAAGCTACGGGGGGGGGGGCATGGGGGCCCCTTTAAAAACACATCATTACATACAGGGTGACCTCACATACACACACACATAAACTAACCCACTCAAATTCGTTACTTCTTTTCGCTGATTGAGGTGGTATTCCCATAAAAATAGTGTTCATGCTATAATCATAATTAGAAGCTATACGATGTTTATATAACATGCCACAAACTCGGGAGAAGAAATCAAGGTGTAAGCGATCACCTAAGGGGGTGCAGCTTTTTATTAATTTAAGAATATGCCGCTAGACAGTTTGCCCTATACTGAATTTGGATTTGTATAAATCGTATGACTCCTTATGGATTAAATTCATCATAAAGTCATGCCCATGTTCGATTGAAGTAATATTTTAAAAGTGGACAATCAGTTTGAGTACTTGGTATCCATACAGTCAACAACAAATTAAAGGGCAATGCAACTCAAGAATAGAGTTTATCATACCGTACTTGATATATCGTAATATGCCTTTTTATTATATATAACATAACTCCGACTCAGATTTCTGCTTTGGGAGAAATATGTGAAAACTCTATCGGGTTTACCACTATTCATGCGAACACTGGAGGCCGCCATTATTAGGTGTCTGCGGACTTATGGTCAGTGATATGCACTAATGCATTTCAAAAGCACCTATTGAAGCCATTGTCTGAATACTTGTAGATGCTTTGACGAGTCTGTAAATCAGTGAAAAGCTTTTTGTTCGGCCCGTAGCGCACTCATCATAGTTTGCAAAGCATGTCGGGCAATTACAAGAACATGGCCGCTCCCATCACCTTTTGCCGCCGTAAGAATTAGTAAAATGTAGGTATGTTCCCGTAAGGATTTCATGGGATCCAGGAGGCCAAAATTACCAAGTTATGTATCAAATAAAATGTCTGTTCACCCTCTAAACGATAATAATAGCCGAAAGCCATAGTTTCATTGCCCTTTAAAGGCGAGAGCATCACTGAAATGGAAAGATCAGAGATCTAGAAGAGCCAAGATTCACTCAGTTCACTATATAAAGACCCATCTGATAAAGCATTAACGTGTACATTCATTGAAAATCACAAAATAAGAGAATTATGCATCACTAGAGAGCTAGAGGCTAACAGATTAAGAATATATACTTTTTTATGTCCCATACTAACACGATATCCTAGTACAACAACAAAATAAAACCCCATCGCAAGAATCGAAAACAAGCGCTATTGTCCTAAAAAAAGCCAATATTTTGATGACGTCATTGTGTGGGGCGAGTTATCATTAGCAGACGATGTCTCATTACGAATCCACACAACCATTAATTAGTGAACTCTTATTGCCTGCTAAACGTGTATTTTTGCCACGAAAGCGCATTTATTTCATTGCATTTTGTAAATAAGGTTTACCTCCACCTCTGCATGATCATTCACTCGGAGACATTTACGGAAAGAAAGACAAATTCAATGAAGTAAGTCACACGCCGTCCTACTTTATCTGCTTGAAAGACCCGCCGAGGTCTGGGCACGGTTCTATTAGCCCATTGTTCAACAGCTGTATTTTGATGCGGGTGTCGCTGAATTTGCAGTACTGCGTTTGATACTTATGGGCGACGTGATAGATTTTAAAAAACTCTATTTAGCATGCTTTACAGGAAAATTGTGTGTCAAAAGACAACAAAGTGCTTTTTAGAGTGAGGCAGTGGAGCACATAATGACAACTATTCTCCTTAATAAACAAGGATGATAGAACAGTCATGTTAAGAAGGCACTATAAAATGTGTTCGTTAACTATCGGACATCGTCTGCTAATGATAACTCGACCACACACTGACGTCACAGTATTTCAGCTGGTTTCGGCGGGATTTTTTGATGCCATAATGGGCTTACGAATTACCACTATTTCATTGATGATAACTTCTAAGTAACAATGTTTTGAAACATGTACTTGTAATATTCGTGTTATGGATTGTGTATGAAATATGGAAATATGAGCTGAATCTAAATTCAAAATCATGAATAAATAGCCCCTTTAATTTAAAATGTGATGTTACCTTTTTCCGAAACGATGCTCGCTATTAACTGCACGTTTCGCACCTTGCCGTTGACCTTGTCTGTAAAAAAAAAAAAAAAAAAAAAACAGATACAACAGATTTTCAATCTTCCATCATAAATTGACTCTGCACAAACATTATTCACATACGAATGAAATCCCGAACATGGTCATATGTACAATAATTATTATGCACGAGCATTGGTACAGGGATTAATAGAACATTGACTCATGTTGAATTCGGAAGAAGAAGAAGAAATGAAATGGGATGGGACCACCTCATGAACGGGTGGAGCTATTTATTGATTCAAGATTTTGTCTTTAATCAGTTTCCCCTATATTTCAATGTTTATAACTGGTATGACTACTTATTCATTCAAGTAAATTACATAAAAATTACGTAGGATTAACCCTAATCCCACTGGGTTATTTTGGTCACTTGAGTCCACTTGGGGGGGGGGGGGGGGTTTGGCCCCCCCCCCCTCCAATCTCGGCAACGAATGGACCGATCGACTTGAAAATTGGCACATACGTACAACAAGTCAAGTAGAATAAGAATTTGAAAAGAAAACAAAAATTGGACGATTATTATTTTTTTAATAATTAATTAAAAATTTGAATATGCACATTTTTGACGAATTTGGGGGAAAATTTTGATTTTCATCTAAAATCAAGAGAAATTACAGAATTTCTTCAGGTTTTCTGTAAAAATACTTTCAAATGATGTTATTCATGATATCCATGTTTTTTATGGTGATAAAATATATCACTAATTTGCATAAATATGCAAATTAGTATTCCCGGATTTACCCACATAATTTTCATTCTTATGTATTTTATTGTTTTTTTGTTGTTTTTGTTTTGTTTTTTTTAAGAAGAATTTATCTCTGAAGTGTATGAATTCAACTAATAACAAAGAAATAATCCAAATTATAATTCAAAGTAACAATTATAACAGATTTGGAGTTTACATGGCATCGGATATAGGAATTACATAGAAACCTGTACAAAACTGAATTACATTTTGTTGTGACGGTCGAGCAATTATCGACCTCTAAAATCGGTTCTACATGTCCGACCGGGGTGAATTATATATCAAAACATGCGGGAGACTTGAGAGAAAATAGTCATGAAGTTTGAACGTGAAATTCCAAACGGTCTAGATGCACGTCGAAAAAAACGACCGGGGGGGGGGGGGGGGCCAAAATGCCCAAAATGCCCCTCCCCCCAAAAAAAATGCCCCCCCCCCCCCCCCCCCCCCCAGTGGGATTAGGGTTAATAGAAAATTTACTCCTGTGGAAAGTTATTATTTTGCTTTTGAACAAATAATCATAATTATGATGTTACATGATGACAGAGATTTCAATTGAATAGGTTTCTAGAGAATAATGGAGAATATCAAAATATGCTTAGAGTTAGCAATGAAATATGCTTCAAAACAATGACTCTTGAATTTCTTCGATCAAGAATGTTAGATAATCTCATTATATATTTATACTGGTTTATTGTTTAAGAAAAACAAGTTATCTTACTGTGCAGGATATGGATGCAATGCAGTATTCTTGTAGCGCCAAACAGACTCTGGTGTGTACGTGTATCGCTAGAAGAGATTCGTGCGCTTATAAACGTGACATCCACAGGGAGTCAGTATTTATATCTGCAAAATGGCGCCAAAACTACAAATTTAATTACTAACTGGATCCCGCCAAAGTTCAGAAATGTATTTGTGGACTTGTGGGTTTTTCCATGCATGACACGTTAAAATGCATCTGTAAACGTGACTTATTGTTTTATTTTATCAATAAATGTATTTATATCTGACACCAACATGACAAATTTAATCACTAGCTGGATTCCGCCAAAAGTTGCCCAATTCGGAAAGCATCTTTATTGACCCACGTTGTAGTCCAATATTGTTGAAAATAGTGTTTAAAAAAAGGTTTATATGGTATTTAATCCTTAAATACATAATATAGTTTCATGCGCGCCGCTGAGATTGGGCCAAAATTTCACACTAGTTCGCTCGTCTCCATCGGGTTGTGTATCCTGTGGCTAGCTACACGCATGACCATTGCGCATGCCGTGCGTCTGCATAGCTTTTTCACGCAGTGTACATGTGCGGTTGATGCGAAATTGGTTGGTTATCCGTTTTGTTCATTTCGAACATTTTGTTGCTCAAATAGTAAATTTCAATTAATATTTTTTGTTCACCCTTTAACATTAACAGAGAATGTATTATTGATTATTTATTTATATCTGGCGCCAAGATTACAGAGTCAATCACAATCTGGATCCCGCCAGAACCGCCATTCATGGACTTTGACATTTCTCATGAATGACATTATTTGCGCTTATTTTACTGAAGTGGTTTTGAAAAATGGAGTGGTATTGGTATATATATATCTGGCGCAAAAATTACAGATTTAAATCTAGCCAGAAATCCCAATAAAGGGCATTTTTGTTTCCCAAGGAATAGGGTGACTGGACATGGTGGCGTAACTACTGTAAGAACATGTCTCTCTCCCACCACACCCCTTTCCCACCCCCCCCCCCCCCCACACACACACACACACACACACACACACACAATTAAATGTAAAGATGTATGTAAAATACCCGCATGAGTCTGTTAATGTACTAGACAGTATTACGCGGAGCCAAACGTGCACAAATCATATTTGGGAGGTGGGGATTAGGGTGGTATCGAGACAGACATTCTGTTTTGTAAGCCTCTCGAAAATAATCAAAATAACAGTGAACATGATTTTATATCGCGCAGAAAGCAAACTGTTTAGGTATAATGAGGGCTAAACATTAGGGGCGTAGGGTGGTAGCCTACTGGTAGGGCATAATTATCGAGATTTTCCGATGAAACAGGGCTAACAAACAAAACTGGTGAAAATTATCTTCCTGCTGTACATTCTAAAAAGACAGATCGGGTTTTCTACGTTTCTATGGAAAAACAATCCGCCCTTCGAAGTTCGAATATGACATTAAAGGAGTTGGCGTGCATTTGATCGCCACATTAGGGAGTTTTCGATCGCTGATACGAGGACCGTTGACCTGTCGTCCCAGTGAAGTACCACATTGAGTTGACTAGGCACGTTGACTGTTGCTACCTTACCTTTTCGATTTCATACGACGACGCGCGTTCAAGTCTCGGGATAGTTACGCCATGCATTGCTCGTGCGAAGTTTGCAGAGAATAGAAGATTAGTTTTGTAAAAAGGGGTTTTGATATCCAATACAGTCAAACCTGTGTATAGTGACCACCAGATTGAAAGAAGAAAAATGGCCGCTCTTAACAGGTGACCTTTATAGACAGGTTCTATAAAATCTTATTAAGACAAACCTCTGTATAGTGACCACTCAATTGAAACAATACAATTGACACTTGATTGCAAGTGACCTTTATAGACAGGTGCCAACATACAGTCAAACCTGTGTATAATGACCACCAAAGGGATATGAATAATTGGTGTCCATTGCAGACAGTTCAAAAATACCGTTTACAGTCAAACCTGTGTGTAAAGACCACCAAATGAAAACAAGAAAATTGGCAGCTATTATCAGGTGACCTTTATAGACAGGTTCCGAAATATTGTTTACAGTCAAACCTGTGTATGACCACCAATGGAAAACAAGAAAATTGGCCGCTATGATCAGGTGACCTTTAAATACATGTTCCGAAAAGTCGTTTACAGTCAAACCTGTGTAGAAAGACCACCAAAGGGAAACAAGAAAATTGGCCGCTATTATCAGGTGACCTTTGTAGACAGGTTTCGAAATATCATTTACAGTCAAACCTGTGTGTAATGACCACCAGATGGAATGAAGAAAAAAATGACCGCTCTAAACAGGTGACCTTTATAGACAGGTTCTATAAAATCTTATTAAGACAAACCTCTGTATAGTGACCACTCAATGGAAACAATACAATTGACACTTAATTGCAAGTGACCTTTATAGACAGGTGCCAACATATTGTTTACAGTCAAACCTGTGTGTAATGACCACCAGATGGAATGGAGAAAAAAAATAGCCGCTCTAAACAGGTGACCTTTATAGACAGGTTCTATAAAATCGTATTAAGACAAACCTCTGTATAGTGACCACTCAATGGAAACAACACAATTGACACTTAATTGCAAGTGACCTTTATAGACAGGTGCCAACATATTGTTTACAGTCAAACCTGTGTATAACGACCACCAAAGGAAAATAAGAACATTTACCGCAATACACAGGTGCCCTTTATAGACCTGTTCCATACAATCATAAACAGTAAACTTTGTATGGTGACCACCCAAGTGCAACAAGACATGTGGTCGCTATAAACAGGTGACCTTTATAGACAAATTTCATAACACAGTGTACTGTCAAACCTGTGTATAGTGACCATCCAAATGAAACAATGCATGGAAGTGGGCGCTATAATCAGGTGACTTATTATTGACAGACTCCATAGAATTAAAATGAGATATAGTAAAACCTGTGTATAGTGACCACCCAATGCAGACAAGAAGAGTGGGCGCTATAAACAGGTAACCTTTATAGACAAGTTCATTCAAATCATATAGTTCATTTAACCTGTTTACAGAGACCACAGCAGAGAAACAAGAAATATACAGCTATATATGACGTTGTTTTTAGTAGCCAAATAGTGCTTGTCGTCACAGATCTAGACCGACGGCAAAACAGGGGTGTACACGTATTAGATATCTGGTACGAACGACGGGCACGTAGATACGCATGCGCACTGCTTCAAAAAATGACGTCACTGTACCAGTCCACTAGTGAACGTACAAATCGAAAAGTCCGTATTATAGAACCTACCACTCCATCCAGACTTAATTATATTTGATTAAAATTATGCACATGAAAAGCAAGTCATACATGCAGGTTCATCGACTGCATCAATATAATTGTCTGTTTGCATAGTGCATTGTTTTATCTCGTTATGTCAAGAAGTTTATCATCAAGTAGAGCCACGCGGATATTGACATGACAAACACGATGACAAAGAGGACTTTGTCACACACGAGGGCCGCTTGCTTCCATATTTCCTCGACCTGTTCCCCGTTAACCAGTTCCGGGTCAGCGCATAGACTGCGCTTGCGCATCTTGTCGACGTTTTCTCTGAGATCTGTCTGATTGTTTTCCCTTTCGTTGTTTCGTGCATCGCGATACTTGTACGAACAGTTTCGCATGACGATGTGTCTTGATATTGCGTTCGTGTCCTTCGCCATCATTTCATCGGTCCTAGACCAAGAAAGAAAGATATAGAAACGTTCCAAATCTGTGTTTACTTATTTATTTATGTCCTAATGTATTCCATTCCACCCAAATCACACGAAGCCCCCAGCCCCCCACATACACAATGGGAAGTTATTTTGCTACTGTTTATCAAAGAGCATTTGCTAAAACCTGAACATTCTTATAATTATAGCATGTTATTTACCGTATAGTATTTAATAAAAACCCAAACCTTTTTCTTTCTTTTTTCACTTTAGTTGTTGCCATAAAATTAATTTTTGCTCAGACCTTGCAAGATCATTGGATGACGGAAATCTTACGATTATAAGTAAATAAAAATTCAAACGAATATGATTATGTGTGTGTGTTTGTGTGTGTGCAATTATATGTGTTTAGTACATGATATATACTTTACAAAATAATGTTACAAAACTATAATGGTGAACATTAAAACAACTTACTGATTCGTTCGTGTAGTACTATAACGCTTCATCCTCGCCAATAATTGAAACAAGCCATGGCTCTCGTTAGATCGGGTAAAACTGGACGCCCCCAGGTGCCTGGTGGAAGTAAGCACAAAGGCTTGAAGCCAGTTGGGTAGCTGCTTTTTGTTACCATGGTGATAAAGATGGAGAATCACGATGGATAAAATCACCTCGATGCAGCACAGGGCAATCATCCCCATGAAAAATATCACTGTAATGGAATGTGAACAAATATAAATGTAGCATTCTTTTGGACGTCATGTTTCTTCTTGGATTTGAAGAAAAACAAGAAGAAGAAGAAGAAGAAGAAGAAGATGAAGAAGAACAAGAACAAGAACAAGGATGATGAGGAGGAGGAGGAGGAAGATGAGGAGGGGACGGACGAAATAATTTACCAAGTACAGAGGCGGTCTCTCCACTCGGGGGCATCCTGTCAGCCACGAGCTGCTGGAAGAGAATGAGAGCCATGAGGTTGTTGACCGCCAGCGTCACCTTCTCTCCCGAAGCAGGGTGCAGCCAGAAAACCGACACCATCAACGTGGTGAGGAAGGCAGAGGGAACCAGCACGGTCAGAGTGTAGAACCCCGAGAGACGACGGATTTGTAGACGGTACATCACGGCGGTTGAAGTGAAACGGGAGCAGCAGGATGTAACGGTGATGTTAGCTGAGACGGTCCGGTCCAACAACCAGACGCCGTTCCGCTGGTACAGGTACTGCAGGGAATCCTCATCCGTAGACAGGCGGAAAATTACCTGTCGGGGAAAAATGGTGTAGGAGTGACAATGAGAGAAGCAAATGCTACCTTCTTGGGCAATTGGGCCTGCTTTAAGTAGTACATGTCATTAGAGTGATGACAGATTTCGAAAATGACATAAATAATAAGCTTGTATGAAGTAACCCTATTTCGATGGACAGCACTGTGTTTAAATAGATTTAACTATCTATTTTTTGTTAAAAATAGGAGAAAAAAAGAGCTTGATATGCGGATATTTTCGGGATTCATTCATGGATAAAAACGAAATAAACACAATATTTTATTACGGGATTGTAATCTGATTAAGAGGGGGAAATAATAATGGCGTTCAAACCTGATGGCTTGAGGCCGTCCAGGGGCCGAACGTCAGGTTGCAGTATTGCACATCATACGGGAAGTACGTAATATCCACGGGACAGGATGCAACAACGACAGAAGCGTAGTAAAAGTCCATTCCTCCGTCATTATATACTTTGATGTAGCTGTCAGTTATGCTTATGTCATCCATATCACTAATCGATTATCAAAAGAATGCAATAAAATAATTACAAATATTATCACGTAAACGCGCAGGTTTGTACAAAGAGACGGTACACAACAATACAAGGATATGGTTATTGTTTTTGTATTCATTATGCGCGAATATTACAAACTATAATTTTCAGTTACTTCAATAATGTTTTGTACGTAATGCTTCAAAGAAAATACCTATTGTCATATAAGGGAAAAGGCAAAATAATATACTAATATTTATATTATACAAACGGTCTATTAATGTGCTAACGCTAGAATATATTATACAGTCGCATAATATCACTGACAGAGTTCAATAAAAGAGCTCCTGCTGCAAACTTGTTTAATCCTTTTTCACAATTATGTTATTAAGAAGCCACTCACTTCTCAACGAGAACAATATCAGGCCACCAGACTGCGCTTCTTTTCACGTATACTGTATCGATGCCATCAAACTCTGCGGGGTTCCACACCATGTTCAAATCCTGCCACGTCTGGAGAATAACATTATTTATAATTCAATCATAGATCATCATTATACACTTTCATCATCATCATCATCATCATCATCATCATCATCATCATCATCATCATCATCTTCATCAGCAGCAGCAGCAGCAGCAGCAGCAGCAGCAGCAGCAGCAGCAGCAGCAGCAGCAGCAGCAGCAGCAGCAGCATCATCGCCATCATCATCATCACTAACATCCTCATCATCATCATCATCATCATCATCATGCATCATCATGCATCATCATCATCATCATCATCATCATCATCATCATCATCATCATCATCATCATTATTATCATCATCATCATCATTATCATCATCATCATCATCATCATCATCATCATCATCATCATCATCATCATCATCATCATCATCATCATCATCATCATCACCATTATTACCAACACAACAGCATCTTCATAGTTGGGAACGTAAGATAACATGAACTTACCATACGTACGAATGCTGACAAGCTAACCAGTTGATTTGATTCGTCCTATTTTGAAATATATATAAACAAAGATAACAATTATATTTATTACAACATTACTAATGCATGAAATTAGATTATTCTAAGCAATATATACAAAAAAAAGGGCGTGTGATCTCAATTGTTTTGAAAAATATCCGTTATAAGCTTTAAATGAGTTATTAAAATACTTACTTTCGTAACTATGGATAGAACATTTTAAAATAAAGTATTAATTACTGCTAATTGAACTGTTTCCCCGGTCATTTTTAATATATTCACCGAGACAATTCTGATGACTAGACTGGGATAATACTTCGGTTGCCGTTTATTTCATAGGATTTAATGTCAGTTACTTGAAATGTGTTCGAGTAATGACAAATAACTGAGAAACAAACTAACAACGTACGAAATAGATGAGAGCCACGGGGAGGAACCTGAAGGACACATCGGTCACGTGACTTATATCTCGGACAGGTCTGACAGAGCGAGGTCCGTAGTTTGCCAGGAGTTCCTTGACCAGCGCCGACTGCGTGCTACTGTGGTTACTGTTAGGGGTTGCTGGAGAACAGAAAATAGTTTTTGTAATGTATATTTCTTTACTCGGCAGGAATTTGCAAATTCAATTCAATACAATTCCCTCTGGGGAATTGTCTTTTTTATTCCACAAATAATTAAAACAAAATACAAGAAAAGCATGAAGTATATCGTACAGTAAAACATAAGTAAACAAAAAACAACAATAACAAAGAGACAAGAGAATGGAAAAGTTAATGAATGTGGAGGGATCAGATGAAGTTTTGATAAAAACTTATGGGTATGATCCCTAAATAAAATATGGATTAAAAATTACAATAGATTTCAATAAAGTAAAAGTTACATTGTCATACATAAAATAACACCGAGACATAAGGCAAATATAAGATACATAGAAATTTGAATTATACTATTATAAAATAATTATATAAGAATATAAAAATATAAAAATTGTCAAGATTAAAACTTACATAATAAAAAAGATTTCAATTTATTTGTAAAAGATTTCAATGATACACTCTCCTTTATTTCTTCTGGCAAGCCATTCCATAAAAGTGGACCCCTATACGGAGGATTATACGAAGAGAGAGAAAGACGGACAAAAGTGGTAGAAGATATAATTTGCCAAATATGTTAAAAGCATAATAATTTTAGTTGAAAAATAAATAGTTACAAAAGTTATAGTTTCAAAATTAGTATGCAATGTTATTGAAGGATGTGAACGTGTCATCGATGAGCTGCGTTCTTGATCTATAGTAGAAACAGCACAGCAATTGGTCTAAACACAACAACAAAAATAACTCCCCCCTAAGCAAAATAGCGTAACTTTTTTTAAAAATTGGGTTTGAGCAACATAAATTGGCAGGAATGTTTCTAAAATGATTGGCTAACGTCTCTGTGAAAATGAATTTGATCCGCCATGCCATGCATGAGTGAGCACACATTAAAGGAAAAATGTCACTTTTCAAAAGTCACAAGAGTAAAAAAGTGAACATTCTGCCTTTGATTTGTGGTCACTCATCCATGACTCGACGGACCAATTTCATTTTCACACATAAGTGTTGGAATAAACTCAACAAAAAAGTAAGTCTCCTCGTGATTAGAATAACACTTTTTTAACAATGTTTTGAGCAAAATAACTCGGCAGGATTGTTCCTACACTTATTGACTAACTTATGTGTGAAAATGAAATTGGTCCATCGAGTCATGCATGAGTGAGCACACATCAAAGGAAAGATTGGCACTTCGTGTGCTCACTCATATGCGTGACTCAATGGACCAACTTTATTTTCACTCATAAGTTAGTCACAAAGTATATGAACAATCCTGCCGAGTTATTATGCTCAAAACAAGTTTGTCAAAAGGTGACGCCATTTTGATTAGGGGACTCACTTTTTTTGTTGTGTTTATGAATCATGCACGCTTTTGTAATACACACAACAAAAAAGTCCCCTTAATTAAAATGGCGTTACTTTTTGACAAAAATGTTTTGAGCATAATAACTCGGCAGGATTGTTCCTACACTTTGTGACTAAATTATGAGTGAAAATGAAGTTGGTCCATTGAGTCACGCATGAGTGAGCACACGAAGTGTCAATCTTTCCTTTGATGTGTGCTCACTCATGCATGACTCGATGGACCAATTTCATTTTCACACAGAAGTTAGTCAATAAGTATAGGAGCAATCCTGCCGAGTTATTTTGCTCAAAACATTTTTGTTAAAAAGTTATGTTATTCTAATCACGAGGAGACTTACTTTTTTGTTGAGTTTATTCCAACAATACTGATCAATTAAACTCGACACAAAAATAAGTCCCCCTTAATCATATAACATAACTTTTTAACGATGAAGTTTTGAGCAAAATAACTCGGCAGGATTGTTCCTACATTTATTGACTAACTTATGTGTGAAAATGAAATTGGTCCGTCGAGTCATGGATGAGTGACCACACATCAAAGGCAGAATTTTCACTTTTTGACCCTTGTGACTTTTGAAAAGTGACATTTTTCCTTTAATGTGTGCTCACTCATGCATGGCATGGCGGATCAAATTCATTTTCACAGAGACGTTAGGTAATCATTTTAGAAACATTCCTGCCAAGTTATGTTGCTCAAACTCAATTCGTTAAAAAGTTACGCCATTTTGCTTAGGGGGGAGTTACTTTTTTGTTGTGTTTAGATACAAACGAATTGTATCACAATACACAAAACACACCCTACATCTATACACTGGCCACGTATGAAGACTAGACATATCACATACTGTAAATGCAAACAACATTCTCCCTTTTCACTATTATGATTTAATATGGACATTTACTTATAACGCCTTAAATACAAACAGGTTATAACGCGATTGACGTACATCATCTTTGTATAGGAATAGTTGCCAAATATACAAGATGTATAATAATAGTCAAACACCAACTTGCATCAATCCATCTTTCCAATCAAAGATGATGATTTGATCATGTAATTGAGATTGCTAATTTCCTTGTCAACCATGTTGACCCAGCGAATAATATTTTCTTTGTCAGTGGATGAAGAGTATTGGGATAAATTTTGTCATTAGGGACGTTTGCCTGAATATCACACCGAACAAGCAGACCATTTTTAACTCAAAGTAATCGTGCTCGAAAATACGATGTATCTGCCCAAATATTAGTTTACTTTCGCCCGGATATTGACCCGATATGGTGTTTTAGACATTATGGGATGAGGCTGCATGCAGCTCCACTTTGTCTCCCCTACGTATGCAAATGTTGATTTAAGTTTGTATGAAGAACACGTACGTAATACGATATTATAGAATTTGGTAAATTAGCGGCCATGCGAGTGTGCAATATTGCATTGACCAATATGATTGCCTATGATGACGGAGTTTGGGGGTTCAGAGGGAAGGAGAGTGTACACCTGCTCTGCCCCACCCTTATAGCCTAAACAACCTGACGAGAAGATACACACCAAATCAAATTGGCACGATGCAGCTTAAACTGGTCAATATGACAATAAAGAATACTGAAAAACTATATTTTAGTGAGCTACAACTTCCAAGTTGAGGGCCTGTAAGCCCAAAAACTTAGCAATGATGCACGATTTGTATGTAAAGTATTTAGAGTGAGCGTGACTTTCTATATAGGTGGCCAGGGTCTGAAATATTTGAATAAAATTCAGACAATACTATATCATCTTGATCGGCGATACTTACCGTTTGCGTATATTCCGTGGATCAAGAGAGAAAGTAGAATCTTCAGCAGTAAATGATGTAGAAAGGGCGCCATTGTTATTTTTAAAACATTTTAAAAACCTTGCGTATTCAGCCTCAAACTGCCACCTCACACATACACATCGATCAAAAAGATGAAGGTTCATAAAGAGAAAGATGCTTCAAACATATCAAAATGTGTTTTAATAACTCGATTGTATAGGACATCGAGCACCCACAACACAAAATGACTGTCAGCAGCGGCATTGTGTCATCAAATGAAACGCCGATTGTGTTTCATTATGGAATGAGAAAGTCTACATGCACGTTTCTATGAGAACCGCATCAGTAAATATTTGTAAATCGAATGGAAATTGGCATGCAAAAATAGGCTAGGTTTATTGTATATAATTTATATTTCATTATCAATTGCATGCCGAATTCGTTCAATATCCTTTTCCCTCTCCCCATCGTCCACTCTCTCCCTCCCTGTCTATGTCTCAGTCTTTCCTCCTCAATTCATCTCTCCATCTTTCTTTCCCCCTCTTTCTCCATCTCTTCCCCTCTCTATCTCACATATCCCCCTCTACCCTCCCCTCCCGCTTTCCGTCTTCGGCATCCAGCTTGTTAATTTCTCAGACTTATCACTAGCTGCAGTCACAAAGTCATCTGAATTACTCATAATTATTACAGAGAAAAGGAGAAAAGATTGACAAGTAAACATATTTTAAGTTGAAATATCACAAACCCAATCCTTGTGAAGTTTATTTGTTA
The DNA here is from genome assembly GCA_037951105.1 of Echinarachnius parma. Lineage (NCBI taxonomy): Eukaryota > Metazoa > Echinodermata > Echinoidea > Clypeasteroida > Echinarachniidae > Echinarachnius > Echinarachnius parma. The sequence goes on along the minus strand of JBAMJV010006928.1, from coordinate 78,307 downwards.
AATATCAGAATAATGCACTTTCATTTTCTTTCACCAACATGCTTTCTTCCAATATAATCATGAATAAAAAGAAAATGCAGACACAAAAATATGTCATTACTTTTTGGAATCTACTCTACATCCAAAATTTTACTTTAAAATACAGTGTACATTAAAAATCTGCATCATGACATGAAATAAAATAACTTAAGCTTCATGGCACACACAGGTGAATATAACTGCTTATAAATATAAAACACTAAATTATATTATTAACCATAGCAGACATCTGAGCAGGGCAATTTTAAAACCATATTGCCCTCCAAGTTAAGTAGGCCAACACAACTAGGGGTGAAAACAAATCATATTGCCCGCTCAGAAAAGTCAATGGGATTGTGTGTGTAATTTGCCGGTCAATATGATCACACAGTAAACCAATGGACAAAATCTTATTGACCGCTCAGAAAAGTCAATGGGATTTTGTGTGTAATTTGCCGGTCAATAATATTTATCCGAGATGTTCAATGTTCAATGTTCAATGAAGGAGTGCGCAAATTCATACGCGCGTTTATCAATGATTTGCGCGTGTCTAATTATGACGTAACAATGTGTTACGCGCTAGCTAAGTAATGATTCTTTACAAACTGGGATGAAGTCAAGATGTATGCATTTTGGTTAAAACTTGAAGTTTAAACATCGTTCAATAATTGTAAGAATTGTGCAATTTGTACCCTTTAAATTAATATATTGCATGTTCGCTCGAGATGTCTGATTAGTTAATAATTACAATATTGACTGGACTTTCGGGCTACACTACAAATATTGCCCTCACTAGATCCATATTGCCCTCGTCTTCGACTCGGGCAATATGAATCTAGTTCAGGCAATATTTGCCGTGTCTCCCTCAAGGCCAGTCAATATTCTTTAAATATACTTGATTTATATAGTGCCTTATATGATTGATAATCATCTCTAAGCGCTTTACAATGATATTATTACCCCGGTCATACGATACAATGCAAACCAGCACACACTGCGTGCACCATCCCCACTCCCTGGGGAGCATTCCTTCATTAAAGTGACATTGCTAAAAAATCTCATCAGGATAAAATAACTTGGCAATGACGTCATTAAAAATACATGTGGTAATAAACAATGAAGGAACTAGGAAAACCACATTACATTTTCTGTTGGGGTTAGTGGCCCTAAAAAAGACACACTTATCTGAACAGAAACATACAGTTCTGACCTTTAAAATAAGAATGTACATTATGGAAGGATGTGGAGTTTGGCCTCTCTGGAAATGGGGAATATGTGAAGTCATATACATACATACAAAACTACACATTAAAAGTACAACATGAAAAGTTTGTAGTGAATTTAAACATTCCATGACACAAGGCAAAATGAATGGACAGATAACATAAACATGCTACTTAACCAAAATAAAATCAAATAATGATGTATTCCCAATTCCAATGCATGTATGCCTCTCCAGACTAAAATTCAGGCTAGAATATGTAGTTTTCGTATAATTATAATTCACTAAAAATCTTTTCAGGTGAATTACAAGTATTGAAACATTTTGGAAGTTTAATATTTACATGATAATGTGGAAGACAATTATGCAAAATAGGTATATATACTACATAGCAAATATTTGAAAATTAAAACAATATATATGTGACCCGACACTTTTAATATGCATGATTATATTAAAATGATGGATATGCCTAATGACCTAACAACTACCAAAGCTTAATAACCATACTCAATTAAATAACCATACTCAATTTAATGCCAAGTCATTATTTAAAAAAAATAAAGTTCATGTACAAGTAAATGTACAAGGAATTACACTTACTGCACTGACATGATAAAAAGCACAATAAATTAATAAGATGGTTATGCAATCTTTATCTCTAATCAGTAACATATCATAAATACCATCACATACCAAGTTTTGACATCTATTCTATGACCATATACTGTGCATATAGACACACACTTGATGTACAAGTATGAACACATACATAAGTACTCAGATGTTCACTTCATTACATTTTAGCTTTCATATTGACTTTACAGCTTTCAGAAAAAATACAATTATAGTTGCCTGATAAAAGTTTCAATATAATTACATGCTCTTTAACCTGTTTGCTCCAAAATAATGTCAATCCCACAGAATTAATACATGGCCCATCAATGGATTGTGGACCATTTGAAGGCTGACAGTATGGTATTTTGGAAGGCAGTCCATGAAATTGTTCATAGCACGAAATCAGACATCTCTAATTGGTTATAAGTCAAGTAATATAAATGTATAATAGCCTTTATGATCCGTTATTTTATGCAACATGATGATGCACAAATATTATTCTCTAACAAAATCCAATAACACTTTCAAAATAAAAAGACTTCTTTGTATTCCATCTAATCAGTAAAATACCACAGAACAGCGAACATCTAAATAATTGGGTATGCAAACATTGTTGATGTGACAAGCTAAACGATTGCCCTATACAATTGCAAGGGTTTCTTGGAAGCCTTGTTTACATTCACAAATACATTTCTCAACAGTTTAGTTCGCCTAAAATCTGGTTGCAGATTAGTAATTCTAGAGATCTTCTATTTTCTTTATCTCATAATCAACCTTTGTCTGCTAGGGTTTTAAGTACTGTCTGAATTGAAAGTTTCTGACAAAGCAGAGATGTTGCACACAAGATGTAAAACAAGAATTAGAGGTTCTCTATACAAAACAAGATCTCAGAATTGTACTTTCCACAATTTTGTTGGCCAAATAACTGTACAATTATCCTTTGTCTGGCAGGCAAGGGATACCAAGAGGGCTGCTATGTTGCTTAGAATGATGTAGCACAGTACTGAGCAATGCTCCTCGTATAACTTTGGTCTTTGTCTAATAATTTCATGTTCACCCTTCATCTCCTACAGTGACTAATGCAAAGCACTGTCTGAGGGCATCGCTGAGGTTATCTGCTCGGGCTGCCACATTGTGCAGGATGATGTAAAAGGGCAAGGAGAAATATTCATTGTACGTTTGTCTTTGTCCAATAATGCCATGATCAAACCACGGACTGTCTGAGGGCATCCCTACGTTGCTTAGAATGCACAGTAAAGAGAAATTGACCTTGTATAACTTTTGTATTTGTCCAATAATTTCTTTTTCACCCTTCGTCTCCTGCGGTGACTCTTACAACTGTTGTCTTTGTCCAATGATATAATGTTCACCCTCTGTCTCCAGCAGTGACAAGCTCAAACCACTGCCGGAGGGCATCACTGAGGGTCTCTGGCAGGGCTGTGACATTGCGCAGGATGATGTAGAAGGGGAAGGGGAAGTGCTCCATGTAGGACTGGATCTCAGGCATGGCACCTGGCTGCCCAAAGATTGGCACCCGGATGTCCAGAATAGAATCCTAAAGAAAAGATGAAGAAGAAAACAAAAGGGTGATTATTTTGTTAAAGATAGCGCAAAGGAGCACAAGGAAGATTAGAAGTATTAAAAACACAAAAAAGCAATCTTTATCATAAATAGTTACTTCCAAGCTTCGTCATTGAAACAAATAAGTTCATCATTCCTACTTTGAATATAACTATTATTTCCCCAGGTATGTTGGTTTAGATAAGAAGAAGGGGGTGTTCAATGCTGGAGTACTTTGAAGAAGTGTAAAATTACAGATATATAAATACAAATAAGTCCTACTTCAATAACAATGAATAATAACAATAAATGATAATATTTTACATTTATATAGCGATTAATACAGGGTTTCTAAGTAATGTAGCAGTGAACCAACCTTATTCTCCGGATTGTCAATGACAATGAACATGAGGAAGATGTTTGCATCACGAGCTGACCGCACCGCAGCCTTGACGGTCTCCATGCCTTCCAGGAATAGACCACGCCCATCAGAGACGACCACCAGGAGCTGCGAGGTCTCAGGGTGACCCACTGAAGCGCCCCCTGGTGGCAGGGTGCTGCGAGCTGACATCATACTGGCCGTGGCATACTTCATCAGCTGAAAGTGGATTTAATATTCAGATTAGTGTTGTATTGTTATTACCATTACTACATTAACAACCCTGTAGCGCTGAAAATGTGGCCCATGAAAGCCCTACAAGAAATTCAATGTGAAGTGCAGATTGTTTGTGCTAGGATGCATATTATGTTTCTTGAAAAATAATGTTGAAATATTCAATGAAAAAAACAACAATTAACTCCTATTAGGGACTTTGCAGCACAATGATATTGTGTGTAAAATATCAAGATATTTTATGCTGAAATATACTTGATGCATACTTAATGCACTGTTGATACTTTTATATTGATACATTGCTGTAAAGACCATTGTAAACCATGCAACAAAGTTACAGGGGATTTCAAAATCAACAATGAAACTGGTTCACTGGTGTTACATACCTGTGCAATCTTGGTCTTCTTTTGAGCGAATGTGAAGCGCCTGAGAATCTTTGCTCCCGACTGGTCTGAGAACTGCTCATGGAATGGATGCAGCAGCTGCACGGATTCACCAAAACTGGATAGGAGACGACAAACAAATACTCATGGTTATTATTCATAATAATAATAACTAGATGGATCTTCGACTGCGCGCAGTCGAAAATGATGCCTCCGCCATTACGCAATTTATTTATATCAAGCCCAAATCAACATGTACACAGAATTAATTCTGTCAACTCAATTTTGATGGTACTCTGTCTTTTAGATCTTGACGTATCACAATTATGAGCTATAAGTGACCTTGACCTTTGCCCTCATGACCCTCATGACAAGATACATACATGTACCAAGTTTGGTCAGAAACAGTCAATCCGTTCTTGAGATCACGCGATCACAAGCTATTTTTGCATATATAATGAGCTCTGTGACCTTTGACCTTTGACCTCATGACCCCAAAATCTAATCAGATCATTGGCCCCCCAAGATACATACATGACCCAAGTTTGGTGAAAATCCGTCAATCGGTTCTTGAGATAACGCGATCACGAGAACGGGACGTACGGACGTACGTACGGACGGACGTACGTACGTACGGACGGACGGACAACCCGAAAACATAATGCCTCCGGCTACTTCGTTGCGGAGGCATAATAAAACATAGTATTTATAGAGTGCCATTTATCTATTATAACCCTTGGTCATCGGGTACAGTTCACACCCACACAGTTATTTTGTGCAAAATCTCAACTCCCTTAGGAGCATACTAGCCCAAGCTGCTCTACAATATACAGCACTACAGGCTAATTAATACCCGACCAAGTAACTATTAATACTCCTGGGTAGAGAGCAGCAATGTGGAAAAAACGCCTTGCTGAAGGACATAAAATTCCAAGCCATCGATCACTTTTGAACTTGGTTCCTCTGAAGTGATTTACTAGGAGTTTTTTTGTTTCAATTTGACTAATATTAAATGGAAATAAATATACATTGTCATTAAATAAATCTTAAATTGCAATCCATGATTTTTACCAATCTCTATGAAAGGTACATGTAGGTAAAACTTGGTAGGTCAATTGAGTCAATATATAGCTTTGATTCAAAGACAATCAGAAAACACAGCCAACAATATTAACTAAACCTTTGTAAATACTTTGGACAAAAACATGCAGTTTGAATGTATCATAAATTAAAGAAAAGTAAGCTCTTACCTGCAAACACCTAGCTGGCCAGCCTCTAGCCAAGTCAAGGCATTGCTGATGACAGCAAGTGATTCAAAGGCAAGCTGGAAAAATAGCATATAAAATGTTGAGCAATTAACATGTTGCTTGGAAAAGGAACTTGGTGGATTATATACAAAGTCTATAGGGTTTTAAGAATCTTGACGGGAAGGGTTTGATAAGAATAAGGCAGATTACATTAAATATGTTATTTACTACTACATGTATAACCTTTGTAAGACTTTACATTTAAGTCAGGACCCCCTACGATTGCTGGTTAGAAAATGGACCAAATAATGAGATTACATTTATTTATCAAGGTGAAAGTTTTCACCCTAACTGACATCATCGTCGTAATTTATAATCAAAACTACAATCATCACCATTATCAACATAACCATCATCATCTCACCATAACCATCATCATCACATCATCACATCATGAGAATGTATCTCACTATCACCCCTATGTTCTCACCCTCTTAGATCTGTTGTCTGCCATGCTGGATGAATCATCCACAGCCAACATGATCTGGTACTGGCGCTTGCTGGGCTTGGTCCTACGCAACCAGATCTTGTCCTTGCGGAACCCACTGGCGATGTACGGGATGACCTTCCGCATGTTGAGCCGCTTCCCTGTGCGGAAGTCTCCCCTTTAAATTAACAATGAGTGGGAAAATGTCAACAATAAATACCATGATTTTATTTTAGATCTGTGTATGTATCTGTATCATATCATTCCTGACAAAGAGAATTACACACCTTAAAGGGATATAGTAACTTTGTTGACATGTGCAAAAAGTGATGAAGGGTTGATGCAATGTATATTGTTGTTATCTCATATGTCCACAGAGTATTGTGTGAAAATTTCAAGTCAAATGGCCATTGCATGGCCAAGTAATGAGCGAAAATGCAAAGTGATATTCACTAACTCACTGCACTCACTTTGTACACGGTTTCAAAACTCTGGGGGAGTTTTTCTTATCTGAATACTTCGATCGTACATATCTTTGTAACGAAAGGGAAATTTGAAAAACCGAAACCGGTCCCATGATTTTATTGTTAATACGAATACAACAAGGTATGAGGGAACCGCTAGAATTAAAATTTTATTTTGAGGATTTGGACAATGTTACTAAGTCCCTTTAAGGTGTGACTCACATGGATCCTACTAACAGAATCAAATTGCATGTGTTTAACTGCTTGCCAATGTAGAAGTTCCTTTTATACAGGTGTATGTCAATAGTGGTTTGGTTAGATTATCTCAAATACAATTTACACCTCCATGTACTTTTAAACATTTACTTAAAATAAAAGCAACACTTATCTTAATGGAACTGAAGTAAAAAGTAATTGTTGGTTGTGAAAGAAAGGGGCGCTAAGTCCCTTTGTACTTCAGAGCTAATCATATTAAAAGTTTGTGAGCCATATAGAAACCAAAAATTGTTTTTTTATTTGAAATAAAGATTCCCAAGAGAAGGCTCCTACCAACAAGATGGTATGAAGAAGATACTAAAGCCCAAAATGGACTTAACGCCCTTCTGAATCTCAGCCAATGGCACATACCTGAGTTTTGCTGCCTGCGTTGGTTCCAGCACGAGTCTGAGCTGCTCACACAGATCTCTAGCCAGGGAGGACGTCACTGACTCACAAGAATGCCACATCCTCTCAGCTTCTCTCACCTACAACAAATAAACACAAATTATTATCTGGGGGTTGATTCCAAGCAAACATGGACAAACATGTCAGGGAGTTGCTATAAACTTGGTAATATTCGCGGTGCTTTAATTTTCGCGGATTTTGCGCTGAAGTCGGCGTCCGCGAACATTAAAACCCGCGAATATGCAATTTTATTGATTTTCATTTACTCTAATATAATATAATAATATAATTTTGATGAGGGTCTTATGATCGGCTGCGAAATTAAAAACCAGCGAATGTGTTTTTTTGTCGCTCAGCGCGAAATATCAATCGCGCGAAAATAACAACATTTACAGTACTTTAAGCCTTTTGCCATTTTAATCCTTCAAATATTTATGCTCTCATTATAATAAATACTAGAGATCTCCAATCTCTCTATGTTTTGTTCTCAATCTCTGCGTTCTCGATTTAGATAAAGTCTGTGTATGGACCATCATTGGTTTGGTCTAGATCAGGAGAGTGCCTGGACCTACCTCTCCCTCGCTGGTATCACTGGTGTTGAGCAGGGCGAGCTGTTCTTCCATCTCTCTACGAAGCTTCTCAATCTCTGCTGGGTCGGTCACTGCTGCATCACCACGCCTCAAGTACTCGAGGGCAGTGTGGATAGTCGACTCGGTCGGACGATCACGGTCATCCATTTCTGCTGAATCACTTCCTGCCTCCTCGTCCGGTCTTGCTTCATCATCTTCCGTGCCGTCAGGAGCAGGGTCTTTTGGATTGGTCAGCTGTGCTTCCAGTTGAGAGGCATCGTTGGTAGTCTTGACCTGTTGTGATGGCAACTTGTCTGTAACCTCTTTCTCCTGTGAACAATGCACAACATATGTTTCAATGAATTATCAGCAACAAGAATGTATTCTCTTCACTCACTGAGCAGCTTTGTATACTGCAGTCACTCACATGCACATGTCAGTATCAACTCTTAGTCAAAGCCATAAGTGTCCATTAATTCAAATAAAAGGAATGTGTTGTAAGCTCACTCACACCTTGCAATATGCTTTACTAGGCCCAATTTCTTCTCCACCCATTGCTAAATGGGAATATTGCGCTTTTCATCAAAACTTGTAAATGTAAATGGATACAGAAATGTATCCATTTTACTTGGCAGTCTCGGCTTCTTTACTTGGCATACAGTGTAGGGTTAATTCAACAAAAGTTTATGAGAAAAACTGTGGGTATAATAAAAAAAAAATAAGATGCAAATAACATTTGAAGAGATTATCACTCTAACCTCCTCTTCCCCATCTTCCCCTGGTTTCATCCTTTCCTCATCCCCATCCTCCAGCTTCTCCCCTTCTTCATCTTCTGTTGCCATAGGAACAGACTCCTTCTCCTTCATCTGATCATCAGTGGCAGCATCCATGGCCTGTGCATCATAGTGTGACTCAGAGTCCTGGATATGCTCGTACAGGTCAGACTTGTCCTGCCCATCATTCTGAAATAATGAAAACAATCGTCAATGTCTATATAGCCCAAAAGTGCATTTAAGTCTCAATGTGCTTGAAGCATTATGACCATGGCTTTAGCCTCTTACTTAGACTTAGTAGCTCCCACCTTCTCTGATGCATGAGGCAGTCATCACTCTCCGGCAAAATCATTCAGGACTTAGTGTGTTAGAGGTCTTGTTGAATGTTCTGTTGCCAGTTCACTTTGGGCCAAACCCTGTTTTATACATGGGGAAATCCATCATGTGTTTTGGTTTGAATGTTAGCAAACCATAGAGTACTGATGTAGTGGCTTCATGTGCTTTTGTTATAACATAATAATTGTTCTAAACTTGTCCTTGTATTCAGGCTTTTGGAAATTGGTTAGTGGTGCACTGTACTACATCTAGATCCCTCTTAGCAACCACTTGATCACCACTTCATTGCTTGCCTGACATTGTTTAAGACTACTACCCATGGCAATGAATAGCTTTGACAATTACCTCTTGTTTGTCACTGGATTGCCTCTCCTCCCTGCCCTGCTCCTCAGGATCCTTGGTCCTCAGTCTCTTGTGGAACCTCTCCTCCCTGGACCCCAGGCTGCGCTTGCTGTCTGACTGGCTGGGACGGTTGGTTTGTTGGCTCTCCTGCTTTGCACTCTGCTCCATTGTGGTGACCTCTGAGGTTGATGACCCCTCATGACCCTGTTGCTCTTGTTTGGACTCTGCAGTGCCTGACTTGTGCTTCTGAACAAAGAGGGCGAGTGAAAAGTGATTTGTGAAATCTACATTCTTAAAGGAAACATGTTACAAACCTTCCTTGTTATGAAATTACCTTTCTTTTTGTTTGTTTTACAGAATCTTACATACATAAGCCCCACTATTACAACTACAGAATTACCTTTCTTTGTGTTTGTTTTAAAGAATAATACATACATACATGGACCTACTTTAACAAATAGCAATAATAGGTGGCAGAACAACAATATAACATTAAGTTTTCATCATAAATTACATACATATTCACTACCCGACCATCATCATGATGATACTAACAATTGTAACCACGCACAGTTGTTTCATGCACTTAACTCATTACTTACGGGAACCAGGTGGGATAAGTACAAAGTCTATGGGGATTTCAGAATCTCAAAGTGAACGGGTTAAATATAAAACTTTAAAAATACCAAAGACTGAAACAAAGATTTAGACCTACATCTTGACTCTTCTCTTCCCCAGACTTGCCCGCCTCTTCTCTCTGCCCTTCCTCCTCCTTCTCCTTCCTCTCCTCTTCATCCTCCTCATCAGGGCCCGGTGTCATCTGAGTAGATGCTTGAGACCTAGCAGCCATCTCTGCTCCCATTGGCTGCTGATCAGTGTCATGTGACTGGTCAGGTGCATAGTCTACCCCATCCTCCTTGGACTTGTCTTCCTCTTCCTGCTCATCTCCCTGGGTTTCATCTCCCTCGTCCTGCAGATATCAAGACAGGTTCATTTCATGGTCACATTTGGAAATAGTTTGCAGCTGTATGTACACAATGTGAAACTACTGCACACAATTATGTGCATTTTTCTTATCTTATATTTGCAATTTTGTTACAAATTATATGTAGTCCCTCTGTATGGTTATGTGTGGTTCAGTATTAGATCACAGTTGCTCGATAACTTTATTGGTGGTTCAGTATTTAATAAGGAACACTCTTCACTAACTATATTTCTACATGCACAATTACATCCAACCCATTCCCTATGTAATGGGCAGTACTATCAACAACATATATCTATGTAAGGGAGAAGGGGTAGTCAAATGCCTTTTCTAAGACTTAAAATTCATTCAATCACTATTTCTACTTGAAAAATAGTTAGTATAAATCAATGAATTAGAATATTAACCGGTTCAGGACTGATTGATTTTGCTAAAGCATGTATTTTCCATAGACCCAAGCCTGAGTATTTTCAGGACTAGTCTTGATTTGGTCAAAAATGTATCCTTGACCATTATTGAGGTAGGAGACATATATCATTAAACCACTGAATACAGGAACCTGGTGTAGCATGGCTTGGGCAATGTAACATCCCATATGCAAGGGATTTACCTTGTCCTCCAGCCCTCGTTTGTCCTGCCCTGTCCCATCATCCTCTCCATCCTGCTCCTGCTGGTCTTCATCCTCAGCTCCAGTCTCCATGGCATTAGGCTCCTCCTGCTCCTTGGGCTCCTCAGGGTTGTCTCCCTCTCCAGTATCCATCTTGTCATCTCCCATCTCCCCTCCCTCCTCATCATCTCCCTCTCCTTCCTTCTCGTCAAGTTTGGTCTCTTCGATGTCAAGTGGATTCTCTTCTGCTCACAAATGAAAAACAAAAATTGTATTACACTTCAAATTCAAGAGCTTCCATCTAGTAGCAAAGATAGTATTTTAACCAATCCATTATATACATTATTATTTACAGCAACAATCCACACTGTGATTTTTGTAGCTACTTTAATCTGACCCTATATCTGAGCATCAATGTTACTGAGGGTTTCTTTACTTCTCCCACTCCCTCTCCATCCTCCATTGATGTATTGTCAATCAAGAACTATACAACTCCTGGAGACTGTTAAGACTTTGGTATAACACCTGTTCTCTCGCTCATGGCTCACAATATACAGGGTGGCCCCCAAAAAACGGAACGGGGCACTTCCCAAAATATAGTAACAACATGGTTATGTTCATCGGATATGGTGTCTTTTTAAATGAAAAACGATACCAAGAACAGTAATTTTTGTTGTGTAGTTTTTGTTTTAGGGCGCTGTGAGCGACACCATGTCGGGTTCCCATTTTTGTCTTTTTTTACCAAGTGAGTGCCTGATAAATCGCATTTACTGCCCGCAATACCATCAAACAATGAGCAATGCGCGTGCCATTGTTAGTGTGCATTCATCTGTGTGTTTTTAGAGAATGGGCATAGTTGTTCGACCCTATGACGGGCAGGAAGTGCGATTTATCAGGCACTGACTTGATAAAAATTGACAAAAATGGGAACCTGACATGGTGCAACACACATCGCCCTAAAACAAAAACTACTCGACCAAAATGACTGTTCTTGGTATCATTTTTATAAGTGCCCCGTTCCGTTTTTGGGGGGCCACCCTGTATAGTAACACTTCAACCATCTGTACCCAAGACCAGAAATGTTGCAAGTATATTCTTGCAGATGGTGAAGTTGGGTGGGTCTTGTAAATTGCTCCAACGTTTCTTACCTCCTCCTTCTCCCTCTCCCTCTCCCTCCTCCATCTTCTCCTCAGCATCCACCTCCAGCTCCTCAGGGAGGTCTAGCTCATCCGGGGTGGGGGCAGCTGGGGGGTCGTTTGCTTTCCTGGGGTCAATCTCGTTATCATTGAACTCGCTCTGGAAGCAAGGAGAAAGATAGGGTTCATAAGAAAGTGGAATATGTGATTGCTTTTAATTCTGCAGGAATTTACATGTAAATGGTGTATAACTTAATTATATAAGTATATAATTGGTTTTTTTTAATTACTTTTCACTATGGAGGAAAAATACAGGTCACTACACGATAAATGACTCATGCAATTGAAATCAACAAGTTTGTAAAACTAGCAATATAGTGATTTAATTTTTATTAGATGTAGTAATACATAATTTCAACACTTTCATAGATATTGTGATATTTACCTCATCTTTTGGCTCCATGTTATTTGGATCTGGTGGCTGTTCTTCCGAGCCGTCCTCTTTCTTCTGCTCTTCACCGTCATCACCTTCACCATCACCTAAAGGTACAGTTAAAGTATTTAGTACAAATGAGAGCAGTGTAATCAAATGTTGAATTCTGTAGTTCTTCATTATTTGGAGGATTGCAGTCCATCATACAAATAATTCAGTGTTGAGTGCATTAGCATAAATGCAGTGCACTTGATATCATATTGGCGCACCAAGCTAATTATATCAAATGTGCACTTGATTTACATTGAAGCACAAAACTAGAAAGGTGTTTCCTTTCTGTAATAAAACGACTGGATCATGGAAAAATCAGTAAGCAGAAACCCAAGAGTACCAATTTAATCAAATCCTCTCATCAACATTATTGTTCTTCCCTTGATTACAATCAATAATAATTATATTATTTCAAGCCTCCATAGTAACTTTTTTCTGTACTGGCCCATTCAGGCAAATCTTCTTACTTTACTTGCCCTAACTGTAAGAGTACTTGCCCACGTACTTCCAGATGAGATTTACACATGTATACAAAAAATGAATTTTCTCTTGTAGTTGAAACATTTTTGATAATTTACTTGCCCAACATCAATGTTTACTTGCCCCTGGCAATAGGACAAGTGCTAGTGTCTGGTCCTGATTATATCCTATGTCATCTCCTACTCCTCCTCCATATCTTCCTCATGTTCGACATCCTCTTTCTGACAGTATTGTTCTTACCTTGATTATCATCCTTGGCAACCATTCTGGATTCCTCGTCATCCATTCCTCCCCCAAACTCTTCATCCTTCTGTTTTTGCTCCTTGGTTTCATCTCCTTCTTCCTTCTCCTCCTCCTCTTCCTCATCTCCCCACATCCTCTCATCCAGCTTGTCTGCATCCGGTCCATCGACATCTCCCATTTGTTTCTCCAGCTCCTCCTCTCCATCTTTCTCGTTACTCTCATCATCTTCTTCACCTTCTAGACAATAAAAAGGGAGAGAAAAGGAAATATATTAACTGTATATTCTGTTTTATTAAACTTAATGATTACAATGATCAATTCTCATTATTATAAAAGCCTGAAGGATAGTCCACTTTAACAGCATATATTCGACTACTATATTTGTTAACTACAGACACAATATGACTGAATGGAAAGGGTGGATGAGTTAAAGTTGAATAGAAGCTTGCATACATGCATACACCAGAGGAAAAACATCTTAATTATTAATGAAAATCAAATTTAGTTTAATACGAGAAAGAGCTAACTTAAGTTAACTCGGACTCTATGAAATGATTACCTGTTGGGTCAAGGTCATGCATTTTGCCTTCAAAGTCTTGAGACATCTCAATGCCATGCTCCTCATCCTTGAGATCAGGCTGCTCACTCGTATCCTCCTTCTTCTCCTTCTCACCTGGAGTCTTGGTGTCTTGAACCTGCAAGGAGATCATTTACTCATTGAATGCCAATGTCACAAATTTATACTATACAATACAAAGATTTTATATTGTATAATTAACACATTGAATGCCAATGTCACAAATTTTACACCACACAATACATATATTTCCAATTGAGCTGCTTTACCAGTGGTAAACTGGAAGTTATTACCAATGACTATTACAACAAAAAAATGCTGCTAATTCTTCCTCTCTCCTGCAATGTTGGTATCCTGAATAGTGAAACCTAAAACAGAAATGATCCTAGAAATATCACTCACCGGGAGTCTTGTTGTCTACAACTTGCAAAGAGACCATTTAGACAAGTGTCAATTGCTAGACATGATGCTGCTATGTATCTTTCTCTCCAGCAATGTTGGTATCCTCAACAACCTTAAAACAGATGTTTAATCAATTCAGTACTGGTCCCCAAAAATATTTGGGCTGGGAACTGTGAAAAATAGATGTTTAAACAAAATCAACGATTGTGTTAAAGTAGTATTTCTCATTGGCAGTTCTACAGTAACTAATCTAGCTGCTCACTCATATCTCCCTTCTTGGTCTCTCCTAAAATATATTGAACCAGAAAAAAGAAAAATGTATGAGTAAGACAAATTGATTGTTTGATTACTGCCTACTCTGGAGTGATAGATGTTGTCCTAAGAATGAGATTAAATAATTCAGAATAATAAAGAAATAAAGATATCTTATATACAAAACTCTATATGAATGCCAAGTTAGATGCCATAAAGTCTCCTACCTGGTCCTCATTCTCAATCTGATCACTGACATCCTTGGTTCCTTCACCATCTCCGATGCCCCCACCCTCAATGTCCTCAAAGTCTGTTGCTCCCTCCCCGGCCATCTCATCAGAGTACTCAGCAGGCAGACAGAAACCCTGCAGGGAAACAAATAGGAAACAATTCATATAGTATTTATAGTGCAGCTTCTCAAGTTGGTATGTAGGTTGGATTATTTTAAATAATTAAACTCTGAGCCCCCTCTCCCTAGCCATCAAAAGTAGAAATCCTTTCGGGAAAGGATTCAGTGTTATATGGTACAGGATTGAAATAACCCAGATGAAAAACAAGGAATATATATATGACCAAGTACTGTTCAGCAGGTTTGCCATTAATAATCCCAAAACATTTCATTATTTTGTCCAGACATTCATGTAAATATTGCTACAAGACAGTGAACCAAACAGGGAACCAAAACATACCTTTGTTGCAAGGTCTGTAAAAATGGAGAGAAGAACCGAAAGGAGTTTGGCAGTAGCACGGTGTGCTGCCACCAGGTGGTGAAGGAAGGCACAGGCCAGCCCCAGGTACTGTTGCATCATGGGAATCAAACTGGTTGCCATGGTGATACAATCATTGAAGGTCTGTATGGTAGACAGGGAGAAAAGGAATTGGGACAACATCAATGTCATATGAGAGAAGTGCAGACATAACATTTCAATGTCTCAGGATTAAAGGCCAATGCAACTCTACCACTATTCACGCGAACGCTGGAGGCTGCCATTGTTAGGTCTATGCGGACTACTGATATCTATCAATGATGCATTCCTGCATTCACCGGACCAAACTATTGTTTGAATACTTATAGACGCTTTGATGAGTCTGCAAATCAGTGAATAGATTTTTTGTTCGGCCATCCGCACAGTCGTCAGAATTTGCAAAGCATGTCGGGTAGTTACACGAACATGGCCGCTCCCATCATCTTTTGCCGCCGTAACAATTAGTAACATTTGGGTATGTTCACAGAAGGATTTCATGGGATCCAGTATGCCAAAAATGCCAAGTCATGTATCAAATTAAATGTCTGTTCACCCTCTAAATGATGATGGTAGCCGAAAGCCATAGTTTTATTGTGCCTTAAGTGTATTCTCATCCATCTAGTGAAAATAAATATCAATTTTCTAAAATCAAAGAATTGGAAATCTTAGTACAAATAATTAGAAAAAGAACATACATGTATAAGTGTTACATTTTGCCTACTACCAACCTGCTTCCTTTCATCTGGCAACCCTCCAAGAGAAGAGAGATTGTTATATTAATCATGATTAGACACACATATTTGTCCAGAAAAATGTCCTGAACTGTAGTTCTGCTGTATGTTCTAAACATTTTTATTGCACAAAATGACTCTACAATTGTACATCGTGTGCAAAAGTATCTAGACAGTTTCAGTGAAACTAGAGAAGAAAACATTTAACTTGTTTTCAGAGTGCATACACAACACTATTGTACCTTGTATTCATCTGCAGTCGTGCACTGATCCCTGAGGTGATGGACTGCACACAATAGCGATGCACCAGAGGTCATGACCTTGCCGACCTCTAGTAACCTTTGGTCATGTGACAGCCCTGACACCATCTTCTTTGTAAGGAGTCCCTCCAGTTCTATTGCGTCTTGGTCTACTTCTGCATATTTAGATTTAGAGAAAAATATGAGCGTCAATAATAACATGTTTGAAGGCAAATATCGGATAGCATAATCATACTTTTAATGTGCCAGTGAGGACACTATTTTCTTTGTGAGGCCACCAAATTCTACAGCAATGACTTTGAATTCTCCAACTCTACTACAAGCATTTTAACATCCATATTGGTATAAATACAATTGTATATCAACACCAAGAAATTGGAAGAGCACTATACCTTGAGCTTCTGAATCTCCAGTATTCTCTTTAGCTTCTTCTTCGGCCATCTTGGATGTCTGGTCTGCCTTGACCAGTGACTGGACACCCAGTAGAATGCCTGTTATCACACTCTCCATCTTCTGTCCTAGTTCAGCCACAGCACGGGACATTGCTAAGTTCCCTTGTACTGCATCTATGGTGTGGAAATAAATACAGTACAACTCATTTGTTCATGAAATTGTCATGGAAACTTTATTGGCACCAAACAGATTACGTCTTTACTTCCTTCATTTTGAGATGATTCAGCAACATGACTTGGGTTTACCAGTGGCATAACAAGGGGGCCTCCAGCCCACCCTCCTTTTTTATTTTATTTTCTGTTTGCTTGTTGTTTGCTTGTTAGCCAGTAGTTTTGATTTGGGGAATTTGAATAGATCAAATTCAAGGGCTTCCCGGGGATCCGCCCCCTGGACCTGACCTGAAGTGTCTCACGTTACACGTTCCCAGGTTGGAGCCCCTGAGATTTGATCACTGACCTATATCTATGGTTATCAAGAATAATATTCAGATTAATCACATTAAATTAAATTGTTCACCCATCATGAACAAAGAGTTAATTTATTTGACATAAAAATATGCTTCAGCCTGCTTCCATTCAAATATAAACAACCCATACATTTTTGTATAGTTTGGAATATGACCTAGTCACAACTATTTGTAACATTGTGCTACATTAGTTTGGTTTTGTCTCGGACATAACAAGATAAACAGCTAACCAATTAAGAAGGGTGCTAGAAAAATCAGAGGGCATTTCATAAATGGGTGAACTGCCAAACATGAGTAAATAGAGAGCAAAGAAAACTTGACTGACATAGTGTTTGAACCACAGATTTACAAAGTTTGCTGATTATGGGGAAATTAATGAATGACAAGAACTGACTAACCTGTATTTGCTGCCTCCTGAATGTCAGGCCCTGATAGAGACTGTACCCATACCCCATAGTCTCTGCTATACTCCTCCAGGTTGCAAGCAATGATCTGGATGGATTGCACCAGTTGTGTTGGTTCACCAGTCTGAGGCGAGGTGAAACTCTCCATCACCTGTCCTAGCTTGTTGTGCACCTCAAGGAGACTCGTGTTGCACTTCTCCATGACAGTTATGTCAGACCTATAGTGCAATTTAACAATTATAACAAGATCAAATTGTCAGAAAACAGTTGAATTGTTTATCCTGGCAAAGCTTTGTTGTACATAATGCAACAGATTGGCAAGGCATTTGTCCATGTTAAAACAAGAACACAGGCACAGGCGCGTACACAAAATGGACTGTATTACAAGTTTAATGAACCAAATATTAATTTTCACAACTTCCTTTTTTAATCTGTAAACCTGAATAATCATTTTGTGCATTTACACTATGAATACAGCTAATGAATTTGTGTCTAGGTTTGTGATTCTAACCATGGAGAGACATTATCAGACTTTGGTCAAATAATGTCACTGATGTAATTTATAAAACGGCTCTGGTAAATTCAGTAACGTGATTGGCTAAATCCAGTCACGTGACTATTCATTAAATTTCAACAAACAAACAAGAAAAAGCGTAACACACATGTGTTGTCACTTTTTGTTGCGCGATATTTGCACGGCTGTGACGTCACAATGCTTGTTGACATAGTTCTACGAAGTCAAACTTGCGAAAGTGATTTTAAAAAAGATGGAAAATGCTTCGTTCTGTAAATAATGTGTTCTGTAGTAAATAAATCTTAGCAGATTAGTAAATTATATGGTATGTGGTTTGATATTGGGAAGTTTTGGAATGGAAATGCATACAATTCTTTGATAATTCTCCCTTTTAACGGGAAAATTTTCGGATTTTCGGCGACTGCATTTGATCTGCTGAGTTGCAGAGTAAAATTCAGTGAAGCGAGTGTAATCTAGTGATGATTATTTTGGTAAATTCCTAATAAATTCACACTCTAGAGAGTAGATAGACTTGGTTACTAATTGTGGAGAGCCTGTTTTCAATAATCTAGCAAAATAAAACAATCCGTGGTTGAGCCTGTTTTATAAAACAAATAATACTACGGCCTTGTTATCGTGCCGTCATGTAAATGCATCGACTCTCGGCTATGTTAGCTGTGCGCATGCGCACTCGGCTTCGCCTCGTGCACAACGTACAGCTAACATAGCCTCGAGTGCAATGCATTTACACAACGCACTCAAGACCGTGTATTATTTGTATATCAACATACCATGTGATGAAGTGCACTTGTTCTTGTGAGTGAGCTTGTTCTAGCATCATGGCCACTGGGTCCACACAGGTTTTCTCTCCTCTCAGCATATCCAGACAGGCCTGGAAACAAATTGGGATATTGTTTATTAATAACACAGAGAGTCAATTATAAGGAAATAATGCCTCTGGCCACTTTGTCACAAGGTCTTAAAATAAATAAATAATAGAAATGTTCTTATGAAAAGAAAATGTATCCCTAATATCTGCTGAAACAAGACTTGATATCCACATATCCTCACAAAATCCCTCTTTCTGACACCAATCGACAATCGAAAGATTTATCCCTGGTTGTTTAATGAATACAATGATGTTGTACCATGTTAACCTTGATAAATTCTAAGGGGGTTGGGATATCTCAAAGGAAATAAGTTCACTTCAGTTATGTATTGGGTCAAATATACCTACCCTAAAAGTGGTCATGATAAGCAGCCACATTGATTAACCCTATTTTCTTCAGCTGTAACCCAGCAAATTATTAATTCATATGAGGGGGAATATCAACATGAGATACATATTAACATGACATTTATTTCAACTGACATTCATTTTTGTCTTTACCTGAATAGTTAACTGACTTTTGTTTTTTATGTAACTCCATAGTTATATGACATTTGTTTTATAAGTACCTGAATACTTGACCTGAGAGACAACCACACTGAATCGCCTTTCCTACACAGGTCCCCCATGGACAGCTCTTTCCTCTGCACAGGAGTGAGGATCGGTGAGGGGGGCTGCCCCTCGGTCACAGGGTCTGCCTCGGGGCAGCACTCCAGCAGGGCATTGAACTCAAGGAGGCCCTCAAGGGTTCGGTCAACAAGGACCTTTGACCTTGACATCCATGAAGCTGCTACCTCTTGAGGTGGAATGTGGCAAGGCCAGTGATCTCCAGAGTCAAGATGGCTTCTGTGAAGGGACTGCAGTTGACTCACAATAGTTCTGCAATGAAATCGTAAAATGGGTTGAATTTAAAATTAGTACTCACTTGATTTGTATGCAGTCTCAAAATAATGTACTTATAAAACTTGCTCTATTCAGCAAACACAGAACAATTCGAATTTAGTACAGGGTATATGATGCTGACATATAGTTATTTATACAGAACAATAATAAGTAAATCAATGACACATCATGTATGCGTCTTGCAGCATTTTTTCACAAGAATTATTGCATTTAGAGCACAATATATGAAGCTGAACAAATTAATGAAACAATGATAAAATTACCAATTTATTGTTTGTACAATGTATATGACCACCATCATAAGCGAAATCTCTATGTGATAAGCATAAAACACAAGAACTAAGACAAGTGTTACACAGTTGTTTCGCACAGGAATATAACCATGTTGTTTCATTGATTACTAGTACCTAAGTTGGGAGATGTTGGTTGCCATGGTAGCAGTCTCTTTCCGTTGGTCCCGGATCAAGTCAGATAGATGCTCGGTGAATCCCTTCACCCGGTCTACATTGCCTACACCAAGCTCCTAATGCACAATCACAACAAAGGGACAACATTATACTATAGTACAAAACTGATAGATCATAATGGAGGGGGAAACAAGAGGTGTAATCGTGAAGGTGCAAATGAAATTCAAACATTATAACTATAACTATACAGGTATGATGAACAGCATATTCTTCTCCAGAGGAAATCCAGCATTGAACAGATTAGTACGTAGTGGGATTGGGCTTCATATCATTTAGTACCGTATGTGAATGAAGGAATACTACAATGGATTAAGCTCTTGTGGTTTTGAGACAAAAGTTAACACTGGCACGTCTATGCATGGGACTACAGTCTACAAATTATACTCAACCAGTTCAAGACAAATGGAGTTTCTTGATTTACAAGCTTTTAGTGTTACATCAAACACAATTACATATTCATATTCAGGTTCAGACCATGTTTTTAAAATCAATTAGCCCTTAATATAATGTACCGTACTGACTGGCGTAATCGCCGCATACTTTCTCCTTGAAAAAAAAAACGCAAAGTTGGGGTGCGGCGCGTACGCGGCGATAGTCAAATTTTGACTTTTGACAGGCCCCAAAACAACACATTTCCGCATGTGTGGGACTAAAATGTATACTGCACTGTAATGTATTGCGTGATGAAAACATACAAAGGCAAATTGTATAAGTTTACCCTGGCCTAGAACGGTTTCTCACCTTTTTTGCTGATGTTTGCTAAATCCATATGTTTTTAACTTTGAAGTTACGATATTAATGAAACAGCTTGCAGTGGTAGTGGCAGTTTTATTGTTTTATTGTCGCCAGTTTCCCTAGCGCACTTTTCTCCCATTTTTTTTTTATCATTCATTTCATTGCTCAAAGTCGGCATGCGGCCTTTACGCGGCTGCGGCGATTACGCCAGTCAGTACGGTATACATTTTCTATTACGCTCTCTAGTAGGGTTCATAATGTAATATTCTGGGTTTTTAAACATGTTTGCTAGGTTCTAAGATTTGTATAGTATGTTCATTCTCTTTATCCATGATATCATATAGAGAATTTTGTTGTAATGCATGTGAGAGAAAGCTATTTTTCTATGGATAAGTTTTGTAACAGAAAGATTTAACCCATTAAAGACTGGTCCCTAAAAGCTCTGGCTGGCGTCTACAGAGAATGCACAGTAGAATAGCACCAGGAGTGTCAAATCATTATTACACATCATTTGAAGTTCAATGTATTGAAGGTTACCTTTGGTGGGTTGGCAATAGCTGCTCTGAGTGCAGCCCGACGGGCCTGGCAACGGAAGAAATACTGATGACATCCTGTCCACTGCTGGGGAATACCTTCAGTGGTGCTGTGTGCGCAAATAACAAACAATTCATTGTATGATTGAACTGAATAAACTTGATTAGTGAACGAGGGTTTGCTGCACACATAAAAAAGAAACAATAAATTGATGTTTAATTAAACTGAATAAACTAGTTTGGTGAACCAAGTCAACGCTAACATATAGACAGATAATAAGATGTTGCAGAAGAAGTGTGTAATTTTCTAAGAAGGTCTATAACATTTATTATTCATTATAGAACAATAATAATTTATAGTGAAGCTCTTTGTTCATTTATTTGAATGCACTGTATTCACTTATTTGTCCTGCATGCCCAGTAATATGGCATCCCCTGGCCCAATGTTTATTTTTGCCTAATTTGTTCATATTTTACTGTGCAATAAAGCAATGAAAACCAATATATAAAACCTACAAATATATATGGTTTGTCAATTTTAGAGGTTGCATTTACTTACACTGGCAATGTGTCATGTGACTCATCAGGTGATGTCAGCATGGCTTTCAGGTCCACTGGAGGCAGGCACAGGAACTTCTCTGGTTGGTCCTTGTCGGTCTGGTTCACAAGAATCAGACCCTTCTTGTAGGACAGACCTAAATAACACAGGATGACATGAACATCATGATGAGCAAATGAATAACTGAAGTGTTCTAGTAGCATCCAATAACAACAAGGTCCGAAAATCTAAAGAAAAAACCGGAGGATATATTCGTTGTTGCTCTAGCTAAAGTGATATGTCATTTCTTGTAAAAACAGAACTCAACTACTAAGAAAAAAATGTGTTTTTATAATACTGTTTTCAACCATCAAATATAGAGAGTTGGGTCAATGTATTAATCAATATTTCAAAAAGATAGCTACATGTATGTGTAAATGATTTCACAGTTTCTCATTTTACAAAATAATAGAACTAATTTTCTACAAAAAAAAATAGCTGGCAGCAGCTTGAAAAGATAAAGAACCTAGAGGAATACATGTGTAAATAAAGAGAGGTGCTTACCAATGGAAGTAAGGTACTTGAAGAGGTCTGAGAGAGCCTTCCTCTTCCTCTGGTGGATGCGTCTGATCTCTTTTTTCTGCTTCTCCTGCTCTGCATCCTGTAACATAACATTGCTCACATTATTATACTTCAGCAATTCATTCATTCACTTCCTAAAATGCTTTAAAATCTTACACATTTTAACCACAAATAAATTGAAATAAAACAAAAAATATATATCTCATGATGGCAGTACTTCCCAAAAGCTTTTTCATCGCTCATGCCAGTCCAAAGCTTTACACACCTGTAGGATATGAATCAACTCAGGGATAAGTGAAAGGGATCAACCAAAGCCATGCAGCTTTTCTTTATGTAATAAATTCACACATACACAAAATGACAAGAAATATTTGTCTTTAGACTAAATACCTTGGAGACATCGAGGCTCTGTAGCCCATTGAGCGTTGAGATGATCTCTCCCACAAACTCATCAAGCATCACTGCCATGTCTGAATAGCTCCTCTTGGTAACCACAGACAGACAGTGCTTTGACATCCTCCCATACAAGGCTGGAAGCCTGGACACAAGACTACTCTCTGCATGGAGGATGCTGGGTATTGGCTGGGTGTGCTGGAGCGTGAAATATTCCTGTTTTCCAGAAAAAAATTACACAATTATGTAAGGTATTCACATACATGTACATGTTTTTTGTTTTTTTAATGTAAACTTTAGCCTGACCCTATTTTTCTTGGACAGATTACAAAATGATTAATAAGACATACATTTACATCAGTATTCATACCCAATCTTGATATCAAATGTAGAAAGTGAAAAATGGCTCAGATTACAAGATGCATTCTTATCTGTCTAATACATTTGGACTACTTCCACTGTACATTGTTTTCCACATAGTGAATTAATTTTGCTTCTTTTTTGTTTTACTTTTAATCCCATCCTATGAAGATTCTGAAATTTCTATAGACTTTGTACACAAGCCACCAGGGGGGTGTTGCATAAATAGTTGCAATCAATCGCGATTAAACACAAGTCAGAAATGCATGCATTTGAGCCTATCAGATGTACGCATTTAGGCGTATTTTCTGACTTGCGTTCACTCGCAACTTTGCGATTGATCTAAAATCTTTATGCAACACCTCCAGGTTCTTGTAAGCAACACCTTTATATTCAGTGATTAGAATGGTATACCTGTGTAGCTGCTGGATTGAATGCTCTCCTCCACTCATCTCTCCACACGACTGACTTGCTCTGTGTCTCATCCTTCTGCCCAGAGGATATCTTATCGTCCACAAACACTGATTTTGCTGGCTCTTTCAATGCATTCTGCAAAGGTTAATCAACATGTCATATCACATAATTATTCTTCTAGGGCATATCACATTTTAACTTCAAAACAAATATTATTGCTGCACATAACAATAATTTCAAGCATCCTATTTCAAGTCTCCTCTTTCTGCCCCCGAGGATAACGTATTGTCCACAAACACTGCTTTGGCTCGCTCTTGCAATGCATTCAGCAAAATGAATCATGATTTCATATCACATTTCTTGAAATGGAAAAAAAGGGTACATTCTTAGAAAGTTGTTGAAAGTTAGGGAGCCTATTGCATTTTACATGTAAACCAATACTATTGCTTTACATTACAAGTAGGTTAACAGTAAATAACAAACATATATGGAACACACCTCAAACTTTTTGCTGACTTTCAGAAGTGTCTTGTGAGTCTTATCAACAGCTTGCTTCATGGCCCAGAAGTTGATGTCATTCCACTTGGCAATCTTCACAAAGTCCTGAAAAGAGAAGAGAACAAGTGTGAAAACGATTACAAATACAAAATCACTGACTATACGTACATGTCAACAACAGAAACTAGATATGTATTCCAAACCTTGATGTTTAATTGACTTGTGGGATCACCTTCCACCCAATGTATATGAAGCAACAACTATCTACATACAGAACCAATGTAATTTGTTTGTCTCTGTCTGTCTTTCTGTCTGTGTCTTTGTTTGTTTGTTTGTTTGTTTATTTATTTATTGTTGTTGTTGTTGGGGTTTTTAAGTTCCTTAAGTACTCAGCTCTGATCTATAAAGAATGCATGTTATCAAAATCAAAATCAAATACTCTTGATGATGGATTGCAAAACTGCTTGGTGTAGAAGGTTCTTGAGGGAAATATAAATCATGCCAATAAATATTTTCTAAGCTTATAACAAATGTTCTGAGCAAAGAATAAGTAGGTTACCTTGAGTTCCTTTTCAATGGGCCTTCTCTTGTTGTCAATCTCCTGCAGTACAGCGGGCAGGAACTGACTGTAGTAGGAGTACAGGTTCCACAGCATGCACATCAGCTCTGCAAACCAACCAAAAACAATCATACATCAGTTATTCATTCATGCCAAAACAAAATAACAAAGGAAGAAACAGGGTTCCTTTCATGAGATATAATTTATTTTATCATGAACATTACATATATCCTGATTACCTTCCTTTAGCATATTCTGCGACTTACGCCACAAACTAATTCTCATATTTCATAAACCACAAAGAGAAATTTTCAATACCAAAAAAGTTTCATCAGGGTATTCAACATTACAAGATGAAGGTTCGACCAACCAGCAAAGATATAAGGTTGGTAGAAGCTGAATCTTGTAGATTTTGTAATGTTTTCACAAACCTGAAATCTGTCCGGTTTGTATTCCTGTAGCTACTAGCTGGCAGTGGAAAGCAAGTATCATCTGCAGTCTGGCCTGAAACTCCCCCAGACTA
Source organism: Echinarachnius parma (assembly GCA_037951105.1). Classification (NCBI taxonomy): domain Eukaryota; kingdom Metazoa; phylum Echinodermata; class Echinoidea; order Clypeasteroida; family Echinarachniidae; genus Echinarachnius; species Echinarachnius parma. Next base: position 52,878 of record JBAMJV010006928.1, on the reverse strand, counting down.
GCACTCTCTATCAGCTTCTCCAGAACATTGACAACTCCTGCAGTGGTTGCAGGTCCTTCAGCACCATCCTCTGGGTAGTCTCCTGCCCCAGTCTCTTGCTGTTCAGCAGAGACATCTGCTGCACCATCTTGACCCATGGAGTAGTCTCCAGCCCCAGTCACTTCATCCGTGCCCGTATCTGTGTTTGATGTGTGCACTTCATTGAGGAGAGACTGGATGAGTCGGTATACATGGAACCACCACTTGAGGGAGCCCTCTGCCTGTCTGAAGGTCACATTGTCGAGCATGGCTGACCAACAACTTCAGAAAAGAGGAAAGAAAATTGAACAGTTCAGTAGCCCATTTTATAAAACTGTTGCAATTGTTGTAAGTGTCCAATTATTCTAACTACCATGGCAACAGCTGTAATGCTCCATGCTGATTGGCTGTTGACCGAATAGTTACAATAATTGGACACTTACAACAATTGCAAGTGTTTTATGAAACGGGCTACTAATCTGTTTTTAAAAAAATTATGCAAAATGATGAATGAAATGCAGTCTTATAATTAATTATAGCTTTTGGGGGGTATCTTAAATATCCATAACTTCAAATCTGGTTTTACACATATACCTGACAAGAGTTTATCCTTCATTTTTTTTTAGGGGGTATCTTTTCTCATTTACATATGAGTGTGCATCAACATATGCCACACAGCATTCTACTGACACACTTGTGTATCATTAACAATTTATTAATTTATTTACAGTCTGTTTTATGGATTAATTTTGTATAGTCTATACATGTAAAGTGCAGTAGAGTATATATTTATAGTAGCTGCGCTATATAAATATTCATATTATTATTATTATTATTATAAACATTTACATGTATATTGTGTTATTTCCATTGTACTTTTGAGTAATATACTGTTATAAATATTTACAAAGACAACCAAAGAAATCAAATAGAATTAAATAAAAGGTGTAATTACTTGAGTTCTAGTTTCCTCCATCTGATGATGGTTTGTGTGATGTCCTCCAGGTGTGTCTGTATGGAGACAGCCTTGCTAGCATTCGCCTCCCACTCCTGTACATGACAAAGAGACAGGTTGTAGAAATTATAATAGGAATTTAAATGTATAAAGTCCATGTGCTATATGCTTTTATTACCCTAAGCACATTAAATTCATTTATACTCCCTTGGTAAATACTTCAAACTGTGCATAAATACTATTTAGAACAATAATACAATATTTACAAGGAATTATAATTGCACCAAACTGTAATAAATAAACCTAAAACTGTTCAATAACCCTATGTACACCACATAAGAAATCCCTATACTGCCACATTAAATTGTACTACTACAGTTCTACATATTGTTTTCATTAACCCGTTCAGGACGGACTGATTTTGCTACAACATGTATTCTCCATAGACCAAAGCCTGAATATTTTCGGGACCAGTCCTGAATAGGTTAATATAATTTTACTCTCCCTATGCATCAGCAATGAATGGAGAGGAAATTCAGCTAAATACCGCCTCAGATTCGGTAAGAGTGAGCTTACAATCCATTACATACATTTCTATGTCATTTCTATTCCATGGAGACAGAAATGGACTACTCCTGTTGGATTGTGTCTCTGATTGCCATTGGCATCTCTTAATGTAAGAATTCAGTTTACAGAGATACTCATTGTGTTGAATAGCATTGGCTGCCCATACCTGTGCCTTGGCCAGAAGGAGCTCCAGGCCAGTGACAAACTTCATCAGTGGACAGTCAACACTGAAGGACTGGATCCGGTCAACCAGCATGGTCAGCTATAGAGGAAAAGGAGAAGGGTAAATCACTTGATTATTTTGTAAACATGTCAATTGTACTTACATTATTTACTACTAGTAGGTCTATATGTTTGAATTTGTTTTAAAAATGCATTTGCTTTAAATTTAAACTGAACTGAAAAACATGGTATCAAGGACAATTTCCCAAGCAATCGATTGGTACCAAACATTATCAAAGTACTCAAAAGAAACTTAACTAATGCTAAGATTACAATAAAACAAGTGTTGCAATAAAAGGTGTCTAGTAACATTGTCCAAGTCCACAAAACTTCATTAGAAATCTAGTTGTTCTCTCATACCTTGTTGTATTTGTATAACCAATGCTATCAATGTTACTAGATCCCTTTAAAAGAGGGGCATATAGTAGATTCAAGTTGCACATAATTTTACTTCCTACTCAGTGCTTTATGTTCCAGTGAATTTTTGCAAAAAATGCCTTTGTTGGGAACCTGGAATTCCAGGATCCCACTTGTGAAGAGACTTCCCAGGAACACGAGATCCCCAGCCATGTAGTGTATGAGTTAATGTGCATGTATTCCAAATTTCCAAAATCAATGTTCCATTTATTTAATTTGGACCAATTAACTGAAATGACTAATTATTGTCATCATTACTTGTTTCAAGGTGGGATGGTCCGGCCATTCAGTGAGCAACTCTCTAATCCTTGTCAGGAACTCATCCAGAACCGGTTTACACCGGATAGCCTCCTGTATGTTGGGGTCATGGTAGATGTCATATGGCTTGGTGTTGTTGCCACTGCTCCTAACTGGCTTAGACCTCTCATCAGACTGCTCGGTTGCTATGGAAACCTGAAGATGATGCAGCCTCATCAGATGGGCTCCAATGAGGTGTTGGTCAAGACTTGCATCTGAGGATAAGAGAGCAGAAGAACACCTTTACATAATCAGTCATACTGGGGTAATTAAAATTGTATTTGGGGGAGGGGTGTATTTCAAGATTGCCTCAATTAAAATAAAATAGAAGTCTGAAATTTGTTATTGCTATTTTTTCCAATCAGTAAACAAGACACCATTGTGCAGCAAACTGCACAATAATAAAGACACATAGGGATTACTGTCCAAAAACATAGGCTACTAAATTCAACTCAATAAATACTGTAATCCTTTGTAGTAGAAATAATTATTAATGCAATAGTTTAACATTATTACATTGAATTATGTTGGAAATGTTTTGTTTGATACTAACAAGAATCTAACCATTGGCGATAACTAAACCCAATTCCCTTTATAAACAAGAAAAGCATAACAAGCACAAAATTAATGTTCTATGCAAACTAATTACTTTTTTAGAAAATACAAATCAGGAAATATATACTTCCGATTACAACATACAAATTATCCTGACTTGATCACATTTTAGAAACTTCCACTTACCCAAGTAAGGTAGCACGTCATTAGCAAGACATACAGCAGTGGAGTACCCAATCCTGGCAATGCTACTATGGTCAGCACTGGTCAATACATCAAGATGACCATCCCGTGGCTCAAGCCACTTGCAACAGACCATCTGGGTGAACATCTGACTGTGAGTGTCCTTCAACAGCCGCATGGTGGACATATCCAGCTGTCTGAGTGAATGGTCAGACACCTGACCAGACTTGTTCTCATGATCTGAATCCAATGGCTGTTGGTCATCTAGAGAAGGCTCTGTGGTGATGTCTGCAAAATCCTGCAGACAAAAATGTAGAGGTAATACAAAAATATATGATTTAGTATTTTATTTGAATATTTGTTGGCATCATATTACATTACCAGTCTATTCATTCAGTGATGTGTTGCCTTCATTTTAGTTGCTAGACAGATTACACTATATTTCATGATGTACATATATATAAATTATTATTATCAATAAAAAAAGAAAGTAGCCCATGGTATTAATATGAAGTAAGCACTCACATTCATTTTGGGGAATATATATCATACTGCATAATTTGGGGGATAGTCTTAAGTATGCAACAACAAAACAGTTTTAACTGTTTGATAAGATTTGGTTTTGTATGGTACACATTTTCAATAAACCCTAGCCAAAATATCTGCAATATACTTGATGAGTTCAGAGGAATATAATTTTGAATACACATGATCATACATAAGCCCTTTAACTCAATGAGGGCTAAGAATGATACATCTTGGGTAGAGGTCTATGAAGAATGCATGGTCTACAAAGCAAAATATATTTTTAAAAGTCAGTCATCAAACAAATCCACCCACCTTCTCAAAGGAAGGGAAGCTCTCCCTGAGCTCTCTCTCCTCTAGCTGTTCATCTGTCATCCCATCGCCATGGCTACGAGACTTGTACTTATACAAGCTGGCCTCCTCTTCCTCCCTCCTTCTAGCAGCCTCCTCAGCCTCATGGTAGCGGGCCACAAATGACCCCAAAATGCCATGCAAGAGGTCAAGGGTCACAGGACCGAGCTGGCCGTGGAGGTGAACATGATTGGTAGTGTGGAGCAGAGCTAGCTTCATGATGCTGGGAAATAGAAAAATAACATCAAACTAAACATTCCAGATAAATATCACAGGATGTTTTGAAGGAGGTCAAGGGTCACAGAGCCGAGCCGGCCGTGGAGGCAGACATGATTAGCAGTTTGGAGCAGAGCTAGCTTAATGATGATGGGAAATAGAAACAACATCCAACATGGCAGAATAGGTAAAGTATAATGACTTAATTTACTTAATAAACTGACCTTTGCTTCAGCTGGTTTTGAGTAGACTGGTCAGCTTGCACCCCAGTCCATAGCCTCTTGAGCAGTGAGTGGACACTCTCTGTTGTCAGAGCTTCTGCCACAGCCAGGCTGGACGACAGTTTGGGTGATAGGGATGGGAAACCAGCCACTGCAACCAACAGACCTTCCAGCGAGCAAATCTGCAAATAATGATAATTTTAAGATTGTGTTTACTTGTTGTTTATATAATTTGGAAACCCTTTATCTATGTAACCTTTTTCTACCCTTTTTTGTAGGAAAATTACAGCATATCGACATTCATATGTATATAAAAAGAGGTCTCAGATCAGCTGTTTCTGATATGGTTCAACCTAGCATAACAGGCTTTGCGGTCCTTGTGCTTTAGTCTTCTTGTACACAATATCTCCTTTTTCTTCTCCCATTTTTCTAGAAATTAGCAATTGCAAGAAGAGTTTATGATTGGAATAGCATTTATGTATTTATATCATATTACAACTACTGTATACATGCAACTTGACACTATAATTGGTTAATAGTATAGTGCTATATATTTTGTTTGAGGTTCTCTGCTCAATGCTGTAGTTTCTGCTGATGAATTATTCATTGAGTTTGAAATTGTAAAAGCCTTATATGGTGACCAGGAAATCCTGTGGAGCCACTGAGGTGATATCATACAGTACTCAAATTACAATTAACAGCTATATTACTAGCAAAGCAGTCACACAGGGTCTGGAGTAAAAGCTATTCTCTCTACTGTTCACATGCCAACAATGAAATTGAATAAAATTAATTTCAATTGAATATGATTACACACCTTGGGTCCTGGATCTGACTGGACGGAAGGCAGCTCCAGCCGCTGTCTGTGCTGCCCACACTGCACAGCATGAGATACAAGCCTCATGCCATACCGCAAGGCTGACACGCCAACCGTGAAACCAAACCACAAGTCACGGTATGCCGGATACGTGTCCTCAATGCGTGACTGGAAATGCGCCTGTGTGTTCTGCCACGCACTCTCTTCAGTCTGCATCTTGGTATCTACTGATGATGATGATGATGTCTTGGCAAAGGCATTGCTCAGTTTCTGAAGGAGGCCCTCTACAGTCTGAGGTGAGCCAGTGCTAGCGAGGTACAGCCTGATGTCCCTCTGCAGACTATCAAACTACAAATAAAATGTTTAGTTTAAAGCAACATTAAGTTTTCAATTTACAAATATTGAACATTTAATAACATATATTTATAAACGAGTATGATAGGAAAATGCAGTTACACTAAGACCACAGGCAGTGTCTGGTATGGCATGTGATCTCTTTTTTTTTATGTTAAAATTATGTTAATAGAATTAATGAAATATTTCAAATTGTAAAAAAAATGAAAAGTCAAAAATGGAAAGACAAGATATGAGGACAATTTTGTAACATAAATCAGCACTAATACCTTGTCCTGTCCATTTAAAATTAAAGTCCATCACAATATTGGCTTAAAGGGATGCCTGTAAAGTGTCTAACTCCACGAAAATTACTTGGAGCTTCCTCGTTCTCTTCTACCGTGTTGTTTAGCTAATGGTAAGAGAAGAAAAAAATAGGGTTAGATTTTTTCAAATGGCCCTTTAGTATGACGATATCTATCATTCAGCTCAAGAGCATTAATGAACGGTCATAAACCTCAGAGTCATACAGTAATTCGTTGTAAAAGCTGACGCATATTTTTGCTTTTTTAACCAGGAAAGCAGTGTTCTTTTTCAATGAAACTTTCACACATCATTTGGACATATCTTACAATGATTTTGGTACAGGATTGAAGTCTCAAATGTCATTTTGGGCAATATCTGACACTTTACAGCCATCCCTTTAACAATTTGTCCTATTTACCCTTGGAGGGTGTGGCCTATATGCAGTCTTCTTAGCTAGCTCCTCCTCCATCTCCCCTAGCAACACGAGTCTGTCCTGCATGGCTCTGATCCGTGGGTGCACCTCATCACTGGCCAACTCCTCCAGTTGCATGCCGGTCAGGAATTCACTAGACAGATTCCTTACTCGCAGCTCTGCTTCCAGCTCACATTTCTAGAGATTGAAAATAACATTGATTCCAACAAAAAAATATTGAACCTCAGCTTCAAATAAAAACTTCCCATTTAAGAACTTAACACGTTAAATATGGGAAACTTTTGCACCATTTCTATACCATATCTACAGAAATCTACACATCTACATGTATACATTGGATGATACTGGATATATATTGGATGCAAATTTACATAGTTTAAGGAATGACGACCGTTCCTAATTATCAACTTTAACTACTCAATGCTCAATATGATGTATATGATCACTTTTGTTACTGATATGTTACTCAGCTTCAAATAATACTTTATAATTCATCTATAAAAAAACAAATTAAGTTTTAAGTTCTGACATGGTTGCAGGGAATAAACTGGACAAGAATGAGTAATCTAATGATCATAGTTTGTGAAGAAAGTAATGATGAAACTTCTTATGTGCTAAAAATCGCCAATGTGATAAAACGAGAGTCGTATAGAGCCTAGCTTTTAATGCTAGCAGGATCTTTGTCAGGGCCTGACGACGATCCTCCTAGGATTGAAAGCTAGGCTCTATACGACTCTCAAGCATATTTTGTGTGTATACCTCTTCCTTGACATACTGCAGTAGGATAGCCTGGCGCTCTGCAGGATCAACGAGTCCCTGCGGGGCTAGAAGAGTGGACTGAAGCTGGCCCAGGAACACCCAGCACTCACCAAGCAGGAACAAGTCCTGCACCCAGGTACTCTTCGCAGATCCATCTAGTAAGGAAACAAGTCAAATTTAGGAGTATCTTACTTACAAAATCATTCAGTAAGTTACAAGTGTAAGACTACTACATCCATTTATTAATTCAAACAAAGAGACACTGACCAGAAATGTAATACATACAAAATGAAGGGGAAAAAAGGTTTATTTCACATATCTTGAACTTTCTATACAGACACTCTTCAAAAAATGGTAAAGCAAACAATACATGGAATGTATCCACTATCGTACATCTAAATAATAATAATGTGGGAGCTTTAGAGGAATAGACAAATACTGAAAAAAAGAAATTAAAAAAACAATAAAGAGTGACTTACTCTTCTCACGTTGCCTTCTTCCTATTACTTCATTCAATCCCTGTAGTAGTCTAGTCACCAATCCATTGGTGCTGTCAATCACTCTCATGGCTCCGCCCCTCTCATCCCTGACCAATGGGAGCTCATCCCTGTCTTTCACCTGGCTCCTCCCACTGACATGTTGCATGATTGCTAGCAGGGAGTCTAGTGGTGACTGCTCACAGTCTTGTGTGGGTACAGTTCTTCTTGCTGATGCACTGTGGGATGGGTAGGTAGATGTAACCCTGGCAACGAGTGAAGAGCAGCTTGTCAGCCATTTTGTTCTGTGATCCTGGTCTTGCAGCAATGGGGCAAAGGCTCTGAGAAGCCAGGAGGCACTGCTTACAAGGTAAGATATACCGGACTCCCTGTGGGAAGGAAAAAATATTCTTTATGACAACCCCTTTCTAACTGATAAATAAGTTTTTTTTAAACGGAGGAGGTGTGGGGGGGGGGGGGGGTACGGAGGAGGTGTGGGGGGGTGCATGAGTGTGCTTGTAATCATTCATGAAACTAAATGTGGACAATTAACAAAATATTGTTTACATTCCACTAGTGTTTCTATTCTTATCTTGAAAATCATTAATTAATCTAATGACGTATTTTGCTGTACATACATGTATATTGGAAATAACATTAAATTTAGAGGTCTTCCTAAAAAATTAATTGTAAACTGCCATTTATAATGTTCTCATTATATATTTTAACACCCATTATTATGATGTTCTCAATGGTAGAGTGGCCTAAAATTATGTTAGTTGCCACTCTAGCCCATCAGTGCCTAAGGCCCACATATTTGTGGTTTGGTAGTCCTACACTTTAACAAGTAGAAGACTAGTTGTGTGAAGTGTACAAGAAGAAAGAGCATAAAGTTCTCTATTTTTAGAGCCCTATTTTGTTACTCTACCTGCTTTAGTTATTTTTTAATGATTTTTATTATTGTGTAAATCGCTATAATTTAGAAAAATCCTTAAATTGGCAACACATTGTGATATTTAAAACTAGATGGATCTTCGATTGCGCGCAATCGAAAATTATGCCTCCGCTATCATGCGATTTTAATATGCCCAAATTAACATGCACTGATTTAATTTTTCTTATATTATGAGTCCTGTGACCTTGACCATATGATCCCAATCTTTGATGGCTCCCTAAAAAACAGTCAGGTACCAAGTTTGATTGAAATCTGACATTTAGTTCTTGAGATTTTGGTATTACAAGCTTTTTTGCATGTATAATGAGTCCCGTGACCTTGACCTCAACCTCATGACCCCAACATTTAATGGCTACGTTGACTCTTTATGATACAGGTACCGAGTTTGATTGAAATCTGACATTCAGTTCTTGAAATTTTGCAATTACAAGCCATTTTCGCATACATATTGAGTCATGTGACCTTGACCTTTGACCTCATGACCCCCCAAATCTAATCAGATCAGTGGCACCCCGATATGTACACTCATACCTAGTATGTAATTGATCCGTCAACCGGTTCTTGAGATATCGCAAGAACGAGGCATTTTTGCACATACATTGATTCCTGTGACCTTGACCTTTGTCCTCATGAACCCCAAAATCTAATCAGATCATTGCCACCCCAATATCTACACTAATACCAAGTTTGAATTTGATCCGTCAACCAGTTCTTGAGATATCGCGAGAACGAGACGGACGGACGGACGTACGGACGGACGGACGGACGGACAACCCGAAAACATAATGCCTCCGGCCACTTCGTTGGCGGAGGCATAAAAACAGACATTGGCATTCAAATTGGCAACTTTGCGGAAAAGTCACTTCATATTTGTCTTAAATTGTAATAACTAAATATTTTCCACCTATTTTTATGTCATTAATAATGTAGGTCGACAAAATTTAGGAGTTGCCAATTTGTAGAGGAAAACAATGATCAATTTTGCCTTTAAAAAGCTCTCGTCCTTGATGGGCTAGCCAGTGTTACATCAAAGCAGCTCATCACCACTTGATGAAATTTGTTCCAAACAATCATATCCCAGTAATAGGGTAAAAAGTTTTTAAAGTCTTTAAATAAGCTCCTTACCTGAATTGCTGGTGCTTGGCACTCATCCAGCCAGCATTGCACCAAAGCAGCTCCCCAACCTCCCTGAGATGCTCCTGGTACTGCTCCCAGGACTCCAGGGGAACCTCCTTCCCACACACACTCCCCTGGCATGACCCTTCCCGCTCACCCTTCACCTTTGACCCTTGTTGATGTGATGATGAGGAGGAGGTGGCATGGTGTTGGATGTCTGACAGCAGGTGGAACATGCAGCGGGATTGGACAGGGGTGTGGAGGTTTGCTGGGCCCTGCAGAGAGGAAATAGTCATGGTATTTATTCATTATTTATCCACGTAATTCTTTAATTTGTTTCTTTTATTGTAGTGGTATGATTCACAAACTGATCAGCACTTCGGCTGATAGACAATTTATTATCCATAATTACAGATAAACAGACAAATAAATACACAAACATCAAATGAAAACATTTATTCTTACCTTCACTGGACTGTCTTCCCTTTGAACGTACATCTGTGTTTCTTCATCCTCCTCGCTAGGTTTCCATTACAACCATGTATCCATAGCAACAGATACCGTGTTGTTCCACATGTGACCAAGGTGGGTGGAGGCCAACTCTGCAACCACTCCTGCATGACCCCGGACTGATCCAATCTTTGAGTGGGGGTGGAGGAGGGCGCGGTCGAAGGGGAGAAGGCGGAGAGGGTTGAAGGGTAGCTGGTGTGAGGCAAACTCGAGGAAAGCATTGACTGTATCTGAGAAGTCTTCACTCTCTCCACAACTGATATCCCTGGATAAAAAAAAAAAGTTATTAAGATATATTACTTGTAACTATAGCTTTAAAGATGTGGACAGGGCAAAGTGTTATTAAGTCTTTACAATTTTATATTGACCTTTCACCTACAAATTTTAGATGACTTGTCAGATCAAATTTTTTTTTCAAAAGCCAAATAGTGCTTTAACCATACATGTATAATTAAAAAAACAAGGAAACAGTGTTGGCCCAAGATACAACGATTTATTAGGCCTTAGGCACAAGCACTGAATGCATACAAATGTAATGATTAAGTGCTGGACATAAATATTGCATTATGCAGGCCAAAAGATACCTTTATTTTGATGTTAGAGGCCTCCCTCAACAAAGTAAAGAGTCTCTGTTCAAACTGTTGATGCACTCTGTTAGTTACACAGACTGCCTAAGAATCTATCATACAAAGTTATTTACCCCTCTGATTTGATTGTTGCAGCTATCATCTGTGACACAACCCGCTGTGAAGTGTTGAGAGCCAGGTGTTCCTTGACCGGCCACAGCCACACAGCCATAGCATTGGTATCAGGGGGCATTCCATTCTCTATGACAGGGGTGGAATCAGCTTCAGTAGGAGCGAGGGACAGATCTTGTGGCAAAAGGCCTTTCTCAACAAGAGCACACTCCATCGGTTCAATCATCTCTGATGCAGCTGGAAGAGAAATTTTAAAAAGTGAAAAAATTGTCTCAACTGACATTATTCCGATTTCAAAATATTTATGACCTCTTCTTTTCTCCTTCAATTACTGTTTACAGTGCAAAGACATCAATATATTATACACACACAATGTAACAGTTAGAGAGCAAGTGATTTCTCTCAGACTTAAGCTGCAAATGATAATCTGATATTTATTTTACTCAGTCATTTTGGCTTGTAGCCAGGTGCTCATCTAAAAACAGAATGTGACTGGGAACTGAAACACGCATAATGGCTTTCTTGTTTGTTAATGACTTGTAATATGGATTGTATGTTTAAATTAAATTATTAAATCAAATACTTATTCTTTTCCTTTCTATATTCTAAATGTATATTGAGACATTATTGTAACATTGCGCTATAGACGAATAGATAAGTATTATCAATAGAGGACAATCCCTGTTCTGTTAGTAACGTTACCTTCAGACTTGCACTGCAAGACCACTGTCTGCATCAAGCTCTGCAGGACCATCCTGCGCACCCACCCTGCTCCGGTTGATGACAGGTAGGCCACGCAACGATCTGCGGCCTTACGCCCACCAACAGTGTCACCTCCTGCATACCTGACCACATCCAGTGCCCTGCACTGCCTGGCCAGCTGCTGGCTCAGCTCTGCCTGGTCTGCAGAGGGGAAAGGAAGCGGCTGTCCAATGAGCTCAACAACCTCCCCATGCTGAGGGGGGTCAAGGGTCATCATGGATGAGGTGATGGTGTGGGCAGGGGTGGGGTTAGTTGATTCCTCGTTGCTGGATAGGGATGCATGGAGGCGCTTCATAATGGTGTGCAGTTCCACTGGTAGGCTGTGCATGCAAATATGTAACAAGGGGAAATAAACATTCATGGCATTTACTGTTTAAAGCGTAACAGTTTTGACTAAATTGTATGCTTGTTTTCTACAGCTATTTTGAACACCTATTTTTAAACAGCTATTTTGTCTATATGTAAGATTGGAACATTATGGCATTTATTGATAGCAAGCATACAATTTGACTCAATATTTGCTAATATTTATGAAAACTGAAAATGTATGCATTGAAGTGCTTTGTGATGTCTACCCACTGTGTCACTGTGAGCATCCATATTCTCTACAAACATATATACATGTAATGCAATCTTGTTGAATAAATGGCTACCACAAATATATATATTTTATAATAGTAGTTACTTTTACCACACATTGATTCTCACTTTATGATCATTATTATCATTGATATAATTTGACTGCTTTTCACCTTGCTGACTTGCAGAGTTCAGACTTCAAGAGAGCATGAACAGTCTCCTTGAGGAAGAGATCCCAGTGAAGTGCCAGCTGGCTGAGGGAGAATGTCTCGCTGTCTGTGATTGGCTGCATGCACAGCTGCCACAGCCGATCCCTCCAATGACAAGCCATGACAATCTGGAACATAGAAAATACACGGTGGTGTGACTAGTTTCATAGGATGGGGGATCTTTTACTGAGCAAAACTATATTAAGAACAGCAAGATTGTCATGAGTAGGTTGAAGGAGTCTCCCAAACGTGTCAGGAAGGGGAACTCAATAGAGTGTTTGATACATGTAGTATTTTGATATTCTGAATTAATTTTGTAAAGAGCAGGCAAAGGAGAGGATAAGAAGGGAGGATTGGGCAACACTTCCTGGGGGTTCTCCCCCTTCTTTCCAACCCACTTTCCGTGCTACATCACCTAGTAATTAGTATATCCTTAGAGATCCATGTAAAAGCTGGAACCATTTTAAAATGTATGCATATAAAGAAAAAAACATTGTGGTGCCAAATCAGGCAAGCTTTATTAACGCAATGAGTGCCAAGTCAGTTTTGTATGTAATAGTTAACTGTAATGTATTTATATATGTATTGTACTGTGATCCTTCATGTACTGCCCTGCATCCTTTTGCAAAGGAATAATCACAGTATTCTGCCAAGCCTGGCAGATGACCTTTATCACAGCAAAAAAGAAACCTCATCGGCGATGGACATACTTCTTTCAGCCGTTAAGTTGGTGAATTACACTTGCATGGCTGAAAGATGCAGCAACACCATGGTCTACCAGGTAGGGGAGGGAGGTCAACAAAGTAGAGTTCATTTCTGTGAATGGTTTCTCCCAGATGAGAGAAGGCTGATCCTCAACGGGGATGAGGTGAACTTCCCTCTGAATGGAAGAGTGAATACGCGAATGTCAGAGAGTATGCAAAGTATTCTCACCCTCTGCTTCAATGCCAACATTTGAAATGATGCACAGGACGCCATTCATAGATGGTGTGGGCTGACAAGTGGAAAAGGACCTGATAGGTCCTACATTTATAGAGGGAACATGAGCGGATAGATGCATTTGGACATGACAGACATGACGGGACAGATGTATTTGGACATGATAAACAAGTTTGTTTCTCCAGAATGCCAACATATCAGAGTTGATATTGTGAAGCACTGGTGGTTTCAAGATGGATGCCCAGCACACAGGATGCTTGCTATAAGTGCATGAATACTGGAACTCTTCCCAGGGAGATTTGTGGCTTTAGGATGTAATATGGTCTAGCAGAGGGGAGGGAGATCACCAATGCCAAGTTAATTTCTGTGAATAGTTTCTCCCAGATGAGAGAAAGCTGATCCTCATTGGGGATGAAGTGAACTTCCCTCTGAATGGAAGAGTGAATACACACAATGTTAGGGAGTACGCAAAGTGTTCTCACCCTTCAATGCCAACATTCAAACTGATGTATAAGATGCGCTACATTGCTGGTGTGGGCTGACAAGTGGAGAGGACCTGATAGGTCCTAAATTCTTTGAGGGAACATGAGCGGACAGATGCCTTTGGACATGACAGATATGACGGGACAGATGTATTTGGACATGATAAACGAGTTTGTTTCTCCAGAATGTCAACGTATCAGAGTTGAAATTGAGAAGCACTGGTGATTCCATGATGGGTGCCCAGCACACAGGAGGCTCGTTATGTCCCCCAACTTCAATGCCGACATTCAAACTGATGTATGGGACGCCCTACATTGCTGGTGTGGGCTCACAAGTGGAGGGGACCTGATAGGTCCTAAATTCTTTTACATGAGGTGACAGAAGGCCTATTTTCTTACAAGCCACACTCTTCTCATGGTCCAAACCATTTGACTTGATTGTACTTCTTGATTTTGTAATTGTTGTTTGCAATGCTTTGTTATGGTGTAATTACCTGAAATGAAAAGAAATGTATTTGGACATGATGAACAAGATTGTTTAACCAGAATACCAACAAATCAGGAACCTTGATATTGGAAAGCACTGGTGGTTTCAAGACAGATGCCCAGATGCTTGCTAATATGTGCATGACTACTGGAACTCTTCCCTGGTTAAGTTGTGGCCTTGGGACAAACAATTGAGTAACCCCCTCGCTCACCATATCTCAATTCTTTATTTTTTGTTTCTGTACGGATCTCTGAGGTCGCTCGTGTTTATGGCTCCTTTCGCAATAAATCTGGCTGTTTTGCAAGAAGAATCACATTGGCTTTACGGGATGTACAGAGAGATTGAATGATTGGTCCAGTGCAGGACATGTACAGAAGAGCAGTGAAGTGTGTGTGCAACAGGGAGACTTGTCAGTACAGTTGAAGGATAGTGTTGCTCTCAAAAGGAACATTAACTTCAGAAAATATATTGTTAGCATTACTCTACACATTGCAAAAACAAATTAACACCCAAGAATCGCAATCTACTAATGCTCATGCTAAACTGTCAAAAATCGGACACCAAACTTTAATGTCATGTTTATTTTCAAACTGTTGTTTATTTTCAAACTGTTGTAGATGTATTTAAATACTTGAGTTTATTTTGTTATGTCTTCATGTCTATTTGATATGTTACGCTACCAAATGGCAATATTCCCGGTTACGTGTTCACAACCAGAAAAGTGTTCAATTTTATTTTTTCCGATCTCAAAAAAAACCTAAAGCCAAACAGACAGTTCTGTGCAAAACTTCTGAAGAGAATCATGTCAGAGCATTCGGACTGAAAGAGGATAACCGCTGAAGCTCTGCAAGGAACAAGACCCAGCCTCTGATATGTCTATGTATGGTTAATGATGCATGTCATGTTCAAAATATGTGGACAATATATCATTGTTTGTGTAGAAAGGCTATTGAAACATCAACAATACAAAATCATGTGAATGAACTTGAACATTCAACAAAACAAAATGAAACTCAACCCAAAGAAATGTGTAGTAATGAATGTGAACTTCATGAGAGTAGAAACAATGGCACCCAAATTAACCAAGTTGGCAATGAAGAATTGAATGGAGTAACAGGTGGAAATACTAAGGGTGTTTGTTTAAAACGACTTGAAATGGTCCAGTCAGGTAGACGAACGGATGAGGTTTAATATGCTTGCAACTTGAAGGGTTTCAATCTTGGTTGAACTGTTGAATAAACATTAAGAAAAGTGTATGTATGATGCTATGATGAGCCAAAAAGGTTTATTGAAACTGAAACAATTTGGAACCAAAAACAACAAATAGACATGAAAACCAATTTGCAAATCATAACTGGACCCACATCAGTGTTCCCTCAATAAACAAGAGAATATACCTGGATGACCTGTGTTTCTGTAAGATAGCATTTCCAGAAAAGCCACTCCGAGATGCATGGATCAAAGGAATTAAGAACTGACAGAAATGATTTTGTTTTAAGTTAGACTTTTATTATTATGTTTAATGGTGTTGCATAGTAATGAGAACCTACCTCAAAGGCCTGTGTTTCTGTGAGACTATCATCTCTGGAAAGTAGCTCTGAGAAGAATTGATCCCAGGCATCAAACAATGGACCAACATGGCTGACGGCCTGCGTAGGGACAGCTTCACTGCTCAGACGACCTGAAAACAACAAATTATTTCAAAACAAATGGGTATAATATAGCCTGTGTATAATAATGGTTATAATATGTCCTGTGTATAATAATATGTATAATATGGCTTGTGTATAATAATAGGTGTAATATGGCCCGTGTATAATAATATGTATAATATGGCCTGAAAACATATCAGCAAGTACTTTCAAATAATGTTATCCCTTACACAAGATACTAAAGACACTATCAAATTTGTATGTGTATGTGAAAAGAACATGTTTTTCTTTGTTTGGGGCAACCAGATTCAGATATTGGGACACTAGATTTGAAATATCTTGTTCTTACTTGCCCGACTATAAATAATTTCTAGACTGGTATACACACCTTTGTGAAGAGCTACTGACATCTCGAGCAGTGAGGTTGGCTTCTTGCTTTTCACCCTCTTCTCTGTGTGTGACTGGTGGTGGAGCAGGGACTCTGTTAGGGCTCTCCTCAGCAACACGAAGAACCTAGCACAAAACCCAAGACATGCATCAACTTGTTGTTGTGTAAATACAAATAACCTTGAGGATTGAACAATTTATCATACTCATAATATCAAACATAAGTAAACAAAAACTGAAATATGTGTGAAATATTTTATTTATGACAATGAATTGTATAAACAATATCTATCATCACTTGCATTGTAATAATACATTTTAACATTCATGTGTGACTTGGTGAAGCGAAACAAAATTCAATCACTCCTTGTAGAAGAAATATAAGCCCATTCAGGACGGATCTTGAAAATACTCAATCTGGGATATATGGGTAATGCATGAATTGTTATACCAACAATTTCTTTGCTCTTTTAAATGTACAAAATCACAGTCTAAACATGGGTTTGTATTGTAATGTCATATTGACTCATACGTATCCAAAATGTCACTTTATATCTAAGTTTGATGTGAAAGGGCAGGATCATATCAGTTACAAAGTACAGGACTTTAATCTAATGTGAGGTCATTTTGAAACTTACTTTGTAGAAAGTTGTTCCATTCTCTCCACTTGAGATGACTCAACCACAGAATCATCATCCATTCTCTCTGCATCATCGTCTGCTGCCCTCTGGAGGCTGACCTTGGCAAACTCCAGCAGCTGTTTGTTCCAGTGGACGTCCAGGGAGGAGCTGCTCAAAAGTTCTTTCACTACGATTGGAAACAGAAATAGATGTATGTTCTTACACCTGGGCCCCTGTTTCATCAAACTTTTCCACTGTTGTAAATTTCTAATTATTGCAACTACCATGTCAACAGCCAATCAGCATGGAGCATTATAGATGTTGCAACGGTAGTTAGAATAATTGGACACTCACAATTGGAACATTTTATGAAATGATGACATAAACGGTACCCTGGGGTACCAGACGAAAATCCGCCATTTTGTTTAATTATTTATTTAATTTTTAGGGCTGTACTGTAGGTATAGCGTGCATACAATCGCGCGCTGAACTGCATGCACAACGCAATACGGTTGTACTTCGCGTGGACACAAGATGGCGCTACACAACGCGGGATACCGGGGTACAACGGTACCCCGGGGTACTGCGTGTGTCATCAAATGGGGCCCAGAGCAAGAGAGTTGTGAACAATAAGGATGTCACCAAGAGGCAAGTTATTCTCTTAACATGTTCCCAATTAATATATTTCAATAAATGAAATGTTTCTTGCATAAATTAGTTCTTGAACACATGTAAATGTATGTTGGGCAGACCTTGGTCAAGTTTTCAGGTTGTGAAGAACAGGATCATAAATAGTCAGGATTGGGTTAAACTTACTGTTCTCCTCACTTTCACCTCCCATGATCTCTGAAGACATTCGCTGTGTCAGGGGATGCGTGAACACATTCTCTAGCACCTGATCAATTACATGACCAGTTGCCTTCCTGCTATCACTGCACATCAGGCAAGATTTCAGCCAATCAGAGCGTAGCTTCCAGTCCTCCATAGTAGACCGTTCAAGCACCAATAGAAGGGCAGCTTTTATAAGCAGGGTTTTTGAAGATTGACTGAAAAGAATCCATAGAAAAAAACTATTGTAAAATTAAGAAAAAGATAATGTACCTGTATGAGCTAAAATAACTAATTTGCTATGGCTATGAACGTAAATGCCAACAATGAATACTACCATGTATGGTGTATTCACTACCTAATATAATATTATCAATACACAATATCAAGAGATTTCTTGCAAACACCTACAACTACAGATCTACACATCAAGTATATCACTTGACCAGCAAACTGGCAGTTTGAATAGCAGCAAATATGCTTCCATGGTTAGTCAGATACTGATTGTTTTGTGTGTGTAAGCTCGCTATCCATGAAAGAATCTTTTAAATTGAAATTAAAGTAGTCTATTTGATCGCATGGTAAATAGGTCAAAGAATAGAGTGTTTATCACATGTTTATCATTTAAATAACATTTTGTTTCCTATTGCATTCTGACCTGTCAGTTTCCACTGATGTCTCCTTTTCCAGCAGATGTCTCAATACTGCCCCCTGTTGTTGAACCTGGACCAAGACAGGGCTCTGTGTGATGTGCTTGGCATCTATCAATGGGTAGGCTTGTGTAATGACATCACCCTCACATTCCGCAGCCAATGGGGATGGCTCCTCTGTTTCCATGGAGACAGCATCTCCATCTGATTGACCATGCAGGCATGTCTGCAGCGTCTCTCTTGCTTTCTGTTGATAAATGGAAGAGGCATGCATGTTATTACATGGAAAAGCAAGAAAACCTTATTGTCATCTTGGAATACATCAGTCAAAGCTGAGGTTTAGTTTTCAGACAATACTTTCAACTGTATATTACTATTTATCTATATTGGCAATGAAAGAACTCCCTCATAATCTACTCTACAAATCTCACTGCTACATCACTGTACATATCAACTGTCTGTTATCTACATCATTTGACTATTGAAATACAGACTTCCATCCATGTTCCTTTACACTCCCCAAATAAACTACTCTAAATAACTCTAAGCTATATTACTGTACATGTACAAAAGCTGCCTTTTACATGTATCTAGCAGTAATAGACTGTTGACATAGATACTTCCATGCATGTCTTTAAACTCTCCAGTTAAACTACTCTACAAAACTCCCTGCTATATTACTGCACACATTACCTGTCTATTATCTATCAGCAGTTGACTGTTGACATAGACCTCCATGCAAGCCTCCTCTAGGGCACTCCTGATGGACAGGCCATTGCGGACGAGCTGTGTGCTCAGTGAAGCAGCCAGGATGAGGCTTGGTAACCGAGCAGACTCTGCTCCATGGAGACGGGAGCGCATCTCTTGGTGTAGGGCCATGAGGGGGGCACACTGCTCCTCTGAGGTTAGGCCCAGGGAGTGCAGGAGGGCTCGGGTATCATGGTTACTGTACGTCCCTCCCTCATGCTACGGGTACAAACAATCATGCCAAACATTCAAGGGAATAAACTTCCTTTCGCTATTGTATCTACCGGACAATGTTTTTGACATTGCCTGCACATACATGTATAGACAGAGAAATAGAATGGAAAGATACAGTTCCTACATACTTATACTTATTTGTCATTATATTTCCAAATGTAAAATATTTTGCTACAAACATTATTTGTCCAAATACACAACAGTATATAACATCTGCTTTATGTTTTCATTGTAAGGGGCCACCATTCAGGTTTTGGTCCACACAAATTTAAAGAAATTAAAAATTTTACTTGCTTGACTGGCCACAATGAAAAGGGGGTTAATTTCTAGCAATGAATAAGCTATGGGCATATAAGATGAGAGTGATTGCAAGAGAAGGCCTTACCTCTCCCAGCATGTATATCTCCACCCCTCTGTTTCTCATGGCTCTCGATATCTCTCCGTGTCTAGGGTCCATGGATAGGATAAGCCTGCAACAAACAAAAACAATGCTTGATTTTTCAAATGTATGCAAGTGTCCTATTTTGCTCAATTAACAACAATACAATGAAATGCTTGATGCGCCCGAGGCAGCTTACCTAAAGCCAGGGTAATAATACGCACATTTGTAATGCGCAGTAGAGTATAATGAACATTATTATTATTTCAATGAAAATATTATCCATATAAATGTTTACCAAAAAAAGTTAACATGAATGTTCCTATGTGACAATTAACTTGGGAACAAAATTACTCAAATCTTTACCAAAATGTGGATGCCCGTATTTACATGTCAATAAAGATGTTGGGACTTTACATGGTGCTATTAGTGGAATAATACACACAAATCTTACCCCTTTACATACTCCAATCCCAAATCCTCCCTGTAATTAGTATTTTACAGTGCACAACAGTAGAACAATTTTCACCATATGATAACACATGCAGTACCCCGGGGTACTGTTGTACCCCGGTATCCCGCGTTGTGTAGCGCCATCTTGCGTCCAAACTTACCGCAGCTATTGCGTTGTGCATGCAGTGCAGTGCGCGATTGTATGCACGCTATACCCACAGTACAGCCCTAAAAATTAAATAAATAATTAAACAAAATGGCGGATTTTTGTCTGGTACCCCGGGGTACCGTTTATGTCATCATATGCAGAAATTACTTTTCATCAGGGGGGCAGGCAAGACAAATGGTCATTCCCTGAACAAAATAATCCCTTCACAAATCAATGCCTATGATTTTCAATGAATGCTAAGTGCTAACAAGAGTACTTGGATCAACAGGGGTCAAAACATTACTTGAATGCACACAGTGAAAAAGAAAGCACACAGAATTATAGAAACAAATAAATATCAATATGACTAACCTAAACTGTGGGTGTGGCTTGATGGAAGGTATTTGTCCATCAATCACTCCTCGCTCACTGATGGTCAGAACACCTCCAGGCTCAAGAAGGCCATTCAGCCGATCCAGTACAGACGGACTACACACAACAAAATCATTGATTAAGCTTTATATTGGAATGGTATGAGCTACTACTGCAAATAATCTCATGTTTACATGTTGCATGTTTCTACATATAAATAATTATTTTCTGTTATAATGTTCAGTACAGATATACTTAAACAGAAAGACTTGATGTAAAACAGGACTACAATGAAATGTGATTGAAGTCAAGTAGATGAGTTGACACAAATGGAGAACTCCATGATTGTATTTTAGCATTCTAACATCTGGTATCACAAGCTTCATTAGTGTTCTTTTGTAATTCTTTTCAATATAATTTTGAAATCAAATTGAAGAAAACAGCTGGATATATGATAACATTCAGTGCCACTTGTGAAAATGAAGTAATCCTCAATAGAGAAAATGTGAACAATAACATTCAAATACATCATACAGCCACAAAAGGACTAACTGCACATATGCACAAATTGAGCATATTCCAATAACAATACAAGTATAATAAAGAATTTTAAAAGTCTAACAAAACATGAAATATAAAGACATACCGGTAGACATAATAATGTAACAATATTGCTTTACAGTGTCTACTGTAATCATTTCATTGGAAGATTGTATGTATTTGTCTTTATTATTTGTTTTCTTTCAAAATACCTCTCATCATCTTGTATGTGAACTAGAACATGTATTGCTCAACAAAGCATGTACATTATTAGTTAGCACGATACATAAATGCTGTATTTGTGTATTTGTGAAAGGTTCAGTTATTTACTACATATACCAAGCACCTACCTGCAGAAGTTGACATTGTCAACGAGCAGCCAGTCCCCATTCTGTAGTGCTTTCACTAGCAGTCCATCCACCCACTCAAACTTGCCACCCCCGCCAGGAGTGGAATGATCCTCGGACTTGTATTTGCTCTTGAGAGCATTGGCAGCATCAATCACTGAGAAATGAAAGGGAAGACGGTGTTCCATTTATTATTGAAAATAAATAGTTGTTTCTGTTTCTTTGATTATCTGTCTGTCTGTCTGTCTGTCTGTCTGTCTGTCTGTCTGTCTGTCTGTCTGTCTGTCTGTATGTTTTTTTGTTTCTTGTTTGACTTTTCGTGCATTTACCATTAAAAGTTGTTTCAATACTACATATTGCATTACTAACCACATATTGTAAGAAGCACGGTTCTTTAAATAGTGAAGACATTCTTAAAATGGACGCACAATGTACAATGAGCAAAGGCAGTACACAATTAACAAGGCAAATGATCTATGATATGAATATATGCATAAAATATTTATTCATCCACAGGGAATAATACAAATTGATATTTAAACAATTACACTTCAATGAAAATCATCCATGGTAATTTGAAATCATTTGACTTTCTGAGTATCTTTAATTCATATTGGAATACAGATGTTTTCACCCAACATTTACTAAGAAAACCATAATACCTTTTGTGAGATCAGAGTGATGATTGTGCAGCAGCAGGAATAGTTGGTCTAGGAGATTCAGCTTCTGCTCTGACACCTGCAAGTTACCTGAGGATGACAAACATTCAGATAAGGGGAGGAGGGAAATCATCATAACACAATGTACACATTTGCTGAAAACATGGAAGAAATATATTCATTATGTTATAAAATACATCTTTTTGTGCTTTCAATAATTACAACAACAAAAATTAACAACTTGAATGATAAAGTGAGGTAAGAGTGAGGTGGTAAAAATAAATTTGTAAGGTACCAGTACATTAAGGAATCTTCTAATCAGGGAAAATACTGTAATAACAGTAATGTATTTGTCAGGGGGTACTGTTCAAGCTCACCTGCATTAAAATAGCGCTTTAATATGTATTGCATTAAAGGGTAGCCTACCACCACTCAAAAATAATATTCTTATAAATGAAAGGTAACATCTTTAGTAGTCCATTCCATCAACAAGTTCAGAAAAAAATGTTTCTAGAAAAAAATAATAATTGGAAAACGCATCACCATTCTAAAGCATGCATTCATGGGTTGCATGTACGAAGACTACCTTTGTCCAGAGCAAAAGAATCGTCCGGAATTCTATTGTCTCCAAACGTACGCGTGAATAGAATTGACGCACTCGCAAATGTTTGGCGCGTACGGAACCATGAAATAATAATGGTTCCGTAAGTGGTGGTAATTAATTGCATTGTTTATGAATTACACAACCCTTTGCAAAATGTTGGGTATCTATTTGATATCACAAAACGGTACGAAAACATGTAATTATGTGTTGTTCTGTGCCTGGTGGTCCCCTTTAAACTCTATGCAACTTTGCAGACGCTCTTTCATAATAGAAGGCTCTTTTAAGCTTTTGGGGAACTTAATCGCTATTTTTCTTTTAATGGTTTATCAATTAAGAACTTACCATTATCACATGGCTGTCTGAGAGCACTGAGAATTCCCATAATCCTCTTGGCATCTTGTCTGCCGCTAGCCTCCCGGCTGCTCAGCTGTTTTCTGACTGTTGCCATGGTGATATCATCAACAGTCGTCAGGAGTGTCTCCCAGTGGCGATTCAAGTCAGCCTGGAGAAGCAAGAAATAGATGCTAGGTAGATTAACAGTTTAACTAACTTTATTTCCACATCTCTCAAACAGCATACACCAGATAAGTATATTAAGTAGAAATAATGAGAAGAGATAGTAACATGAAATATGTGTAGTACATTATTTGTAGATTAATGGCTCTAATTGTGAATACCCCTTTTTCATTACTAAAACAGGGCCAAATGAGGATAATTGAATGATGTATAAAACATTATATTCCACATACTAAGAATCTTGCTCTACGATTGGTCAAAAGTTAATCACGTGATGAAATATAGTTTCGCCCATTCGTTACACTCTGTAGATATCTTGGGTGAAAGTGCGTTGCACTCACTAGATAAAAAGTACTATCTACACTCCGCGGTTGCATTGAATTGAATACCAATAAGTGGCGCGATAACTCTATGCGCGCGAATTACAAATTTAATTGTATTCGTTGTGCATACGGTACGTAGTACACTGCATACGCTATGCACTGTACATATCATCAGAGGCGTCGATCTGTTCGGAAAACACAATGCATTGGCCGGGGCGAGCATTGTTTGTGAACAATTGCATTGTGTGTTCCGAACAGATCGACGCTCCTGTTGTACATACGTATCGTACATACACCGTTTGCATGCTGTTAATTGCTCGTTCTGTTGTTCGACGTAAGATTTTAGCTCTAACGAAGCTGAAATGGACATTTTTTTGCTTGAGAGTGAAAGTAAAAATACAAAGTGACAACTTAAGTTCAGTCTGAAAGTGTTCCAAGATTATTGCGAATGCTGGAAGCATACATTTTGACGAACTGTCTGACATGGACTTGAAAGCGCTAGACCAAGTGTTGGGGAGACTCTATTTTCGTGTTTGTTGACTTACATTTCGCGTTTTAACTTTTGGAATGTTCAAGGGCCGCTTACTTTTGAACTATAATGGAATTGTCATGGAGTGACCCTGTTACCGAAATTGGAATAACATTGTTGGTAAGTAGATCAAACCTAGTAACAGTACTTAGACTAGAGTTAGCCTAGGCCTGCTTAGACTAGATCTAGAAGTTCGATGTCGAATATAAAGCAAATAATCACCTTTTGGTTTCAGGCGATGGCAAACTATCACTTCCTCGGCGATCTGAATGTATATCGCTATCTTTCCTCAGCTGCGCTTCGGAAAGATAGCTACATCCAGCTCGCCTCGGAAGTGATAGTATCTCCCATCACCTTCACCAACGGTAATTATTTGCTTATTATTCCTATATCACAGCCTCAAACTGTAGGCACCATCTTCCATTGGTTACTAGCACTGGATATGCTTGACCATTACCTGCTCAAATCCCCCCAGGAGCTCAGTGGTGTCCATAGCGCTGTTCATGGCAAGAACCTGCAGCCGGTGACCGGTCAGAGAGGCCAGTAGGTGGACTAGGGATGTCTTGCCACATGAACTGGGTCCAACCTAAATGTAGAAGATAATTATCATTATGATATGTGTTAGCTTTACAATGTACTTAATAAGCACTCATACACATATTACCATACTGTTGTGTGTCGCAGGCAATGCATAGACAATGCAACAAAAAACAAACTGACATGACAGTTTTTTTGCAGTTTAATTTACAGGAGTGCATTCCATGAAAATACAATGTTATTAGAAATCATACCCATTGTCCCTATGCTCAATAAAATATCAAACATTATTATCTGTATAAAATGATAGGGAAAGAACAAGCAGAAACGTAGGGCAGGTTCATGGATGACCCAGTTTGTACCCCAAAAAAGCTTTCTGTGCCTGAGCAATATAGATCTTGCTGTACAATGATTGACAGGTCTCCCTGAAATGCACATTCAAAGTATGCACTGCTGGTATCTCTCCCAAGATGCAGGAATGTACTCTGGTTGTTAATTCTTATAGGAAACAAAACTAAACTAAGGAAATTTACTTCAACAGATATGCAGTCCCTTGTTATTAACTTACAGCAAGTCAGTGAAATTTACAAGGACAGAATGTCAAATGGCATGATGAAATTTACAATCAATTAGTAAATGGAAAGGAATGCAACATCTGGAATGGAATATACAATGTACATGTCAAGAAATTGAATTTACAAGATGAAATTAACCCTTGATTTGTAAACAAGTTGGAATGACTGCTCTGTGTGACCTTGCTGGGTTTTGTTCCTCATTATGATGTAGAATACAGGATGCATCTCATGGCATTCTTAGATTTATTGAAAAGGTATGTATTCATTCATCCATCAATAATGATGATGATGATGATGATGATGAGCACTTGTATGGTGCCATTTATCTTTTTTATTCAAACATTCAAATGGACCTAGCTCCCTCCCTCCCTCCCTCCCTCCCTCCCTCCCTCCCTCCCTCCCTCCCTCCCTCCCTCCCTCCCTCCCTCCCTCCCTCCCTCCCTCCCTCCCTCCCTCCCTCCCTCCCTCCCTCCCTCCCTCCCTCCCTCCCTCCCTCCCTCCCTCCCTCCCTCCCTCCCTCCCTCCATCCATCCATCCATCCATCCATCCATCGTGTTCTCACCAGGATAGCCATCCAGTTCATCTGCACACACTTGATGAGAGACTCCATCGGTTGTAGATCATGGTGCAGGAGCTGTAGTGGCACGTGGTGGACAGCAGTGCTCTCACCCGACACTCCTTCTCGACGTAGGAAAGAGTGACCAACCTACAGTGAAAGCGTTCAGTAAATAGTCATCAAAATGACTGAATAAATGTGTCCAGGAAAAGAACACTGAGATAACAATTGAAATAGAAATTTACTTTGTATATCCTTAGAAGTAGGTTTGAAAGATATAACAGAAATTATGACATATTTGTATGGGATAAATTTCTCTAAAAATGCAGTTGAACAAGAATGTAGGAAAGCTGCCCTGTATGTCAAGAGGCATAGGGTGGAATTCTGATCAAAAGGTTAAATTTAGCAGTGCTAAAACGCGTCGTTTCGCATCGTTTTACGTCAGAAGTAGGTTAAATTTAACCCACTGTTTTATGGAAAGCCGGGTAGTTACTCCTTTGCCACCATTGTCTCCGTTGACACTTATCTTATTTTTTTTTCTTCATTCAATTAGCGCTTTCTACACTCGATTTTGACAGCGGAAATTTGGAGGTTTCCCCGCAAGATGAGTCCATGTTTTTTATATGAAAAGTCAAATAAATCTGGCAAAATCAACGATTATTGTCAAGTTTCTACACACATTTTTCATACTTTCTTCGTGCCAGTTTAGCGTAAAAATAAGCGTCAGGTGCAATGGTCTATTCATAGGTTTTGTGTTTGCGTTTATGAAGGATGAGTGCGCATATCTAGTACAAGCGCGCATTTAGAAACAAGTGCGCATTGTTTGCAGTGTGGCGCTCCATACAAATTTAACCCGGGCTAAATTGAACCTTTTGATGAGAATTCCACCCATAATGTTCTATAAAAATAGGCATTAGGGGATGAACAGCAAACAGTAGTCGATGTCACACAGGGGCCAATTATCTAGATAATTTTATTATCTACATAATTTGTCTGTCACCTGTCTGTCACATATGTGGGTGAATCATCTAGATAACTTTTATCTAGATAATTGTGTGTGACACCGGCTAGTATGTTCTTCTTTAACAATGAGAATATTCTACTAGAAAGGTTTGTACATACCTGAAGGTGTGAATGAGTAATGTGAAAGTGACGACTGCTCCTTTGCACTCTCATCTTCTTCTTCTTGGAACTGAACACAACCTGGAAGAGCTTGCAAACCTGGTCCAAAAGTAATGTCAAATACAAATAGTAATGCCAAAGTAGTAGCTAGGTTTATGATGTAAAAGTGGATTTGTGTATGTGTATGGATACCGATGCATAAGTAGGTGTGCAACTTCTCACAACTACTAACAGTTAAACCTGTATTACCAGCCACCTGTCAGCCAAACCTGTCAGTCACACATTTGGTGGTCATGCAACATCAGATTGACTAAACTTGTTTTGAAGTTCAAATTAATCTGTCTACTGTAAGCTAAAGACTATTGTGTTATTCTGAGATTACGGTTGTATTACACGTACATGTACATACAATGTAGCATACACTCACCAAACACTTGATATGGAAGTTAAAGATATGCTGATCTTATCACTCGATACTCAACATTAAGTCCACTTACAAAAAAAAAATTGGTTTTCTATAACAAAATATGAACAAAAGCAACAATAAAAATTTCAAGCAAAACCAGTTTAAGACTATTCAATCTTTATGGTGAATTTTAAATCCTACAAACAATTACTGCATACTGCAATACCATTCACAAGCAACCTGTCACAAATGTATACTATTGCTGCTCATTTATCTTGTATGACTGAACAAAATCTTTCCTAAAGTTAACTTTGCCTTTAATAGTGTACCTGTTCCTTGTCTTCAGCAGTTCTCATGCGATCAGCATAGACCAGGCCCACATGGAGCCCAGGGTCCCAATGGTCTGGACTAAGGCCCTGATCTTGGACCATGAGGTCACACCATCGGAACAGGTCCCTGAGGTTGAACTCCCATGGCCCCCCACGCTGGCCCCAACGACACTCAATCATGGTCTTCCTGTACAGCTACAAGAAATAAACACAAATATGAACAATTTACTTAATTGTACTGCTAAAACTTACAATCAAACACATTTCAAAATGTGAATTAGATTCTTAAGTTACACCAATGATGAAATAGAAACCAAATTAAAAAACAGACAAATTGAAGTTTATCAAGCTAATTTTTTTTTTTTTGAAAGCGGTATATGAAACACTGAATTCCACCATTCCCAAACCCTTCATTCTTATTAAACAAGACCTAACATTTGTCCGAAAACATAGTTAGGACATTATAAATATTGATTTCATTTCAAATGCAAGCCTTTCCGATGCTGAAACAAAAAGATTCTTCTTACCCTGTTGCTGAATTGCACCATGTTGGACAGAGTGTCTTCATCAATCATGGGATACATGGTGTGTATGATGAACAGCAGATCACCAGGGGAGAAAGGCTCAATGTACACCTGCACACAAAACAAGCAAAATAACAATGTCAGCTAGTATATACCTATAGGATAGATATGAACTTTTCTTTCTCATGATGACAAATTTGGGCGCATAAAATGCAGATTTTTAAAGTTTGATGGTCCAAAATCTTGAAACAGGTGGCCCCAAATAGAGAAGAAAAAAACATTTCATCATGTTATGTTAACATTTGCATTTATGACAACTTGGAGGACCAGTGGACATTTCTATGTATTGTAGCCACTGGCCAAAAGGCCAATGCTAATTGTGAGCCTTATACCAAAGTATGATTATACCTGATATCTTTGCTCATCAAATATTAAATAATAATAATTGTTATTTAAAGTATGCTATTAAACTAAATAGCAGGAATTCATTTCTTTAATCAACTTTACATTAAAAGTGCATTCTGCGAATGGTCAGAGAAAATAGAACTTAAAAGCTTGATGATTTGGCCAATTTTCAATAAATCCATCATATTTATCATATCAATCACAACAAATTTGATGACGAGAGAAAGCAGCTAACTTTGTTTGTAAATCTGTCCAGCAGCACTTTTATCCAGTTCAAAAAGGGATAGGGCATAGAACATGTTACTTTCTAGTCAAACAATGGTATTCATACATATATGCTGTAGACTTTGTATGAGTTTGACCATACCTGTGTGAACCTGTTGAGGAATGATTTGGGGAGCCCCTTGCGTCCCCCACCCTGTCTGAGAGGGTTCTGGCAGGCAAAGACCCTGGTCTTCTCATGCTGGATGTGGAAGGACCTGCCTAGCTCTGGTACATACACCTCTGCACGATGGTCAAGGCATGCATTCAGACCTTCTAGCACGGACTGCGACGCCAGATTCAGCTAAAATTAACAAATTCAACATTTACAAAACTGCAAGAAAAAAGGCCATGCTATATTATCGTGTGATACCAAGAAATTCATTGCGTTTCATTAATATTAAGTTATTACTGTACTTCAAAACATTCAACAATTAGTTATTATAAGTGTTGAATATGAAAATAAAATATTAATAAAAATTAACAAGTGGTAACCTCAATAATACTTAAAATATGGCAAGATGATAAGGTAACAAAATGTTATCATTCTTGACTAAACCTCAGCAAGATGCCAAGGCAAGCATTGAGATCTTCTAGCACAGAAATTGTACAAATATGAACAGTTTATATCATACACATGTACAAAATATGCCTCGTGCATTGTTCCTCTATTAACAAAAATTAAAATCAAAGTATCCAGTCCATTTCTATGACTTCACTTTGTATTGCCTGTATTTTGTGTAATAACAATTTCACATTTTGATGTTTCAACATATTTGACAATTTTCACAATTTCAAATGTTTCACAATTTTCAAAATTTAATAATTTTCAACATTTTCAATTTGTCATAATTTAACATTGAATAGTAATTGTACCTCATCCAGCACCACCCAATGACCAGCCTTGAGAGCTTGTAGCAGTGGGCCGTCCCTCCAGGCAAACTGGCCCCCTTCACCACCCTCCACTGGCAGGTCAGCTCCAAACAGATCTGTGATATCCTGCAAAATCATTATAAAAGTAAAATTATCATAATCATCATCCTCATTGTCCTCATTTAATATGATTGGGGCATCCAAATGGACACTTATCATTCCAGTGAAATGGTTTAACAAGTCACCAGTAATATTATGTCCTTTCAATCATAGACTCAAAAGGATATAATATTAATAGTGGCCGGTTATCCTTTCATTGAAATATCAGGTGACCATTTGTCTGAAAGCCCTAAGCAGAGGGATTTGATTTAATAATGAGGAGAAACAATCAGCTGATGTTCGGTGGTGCATGACAACCATCATAATTGCACAGGCGGGAAACAATCATTTTATTTCTTTAAAAACTGATAGCTTCATCAGACTAATTTCATGACAAATTTAAATTATGAAAGTATAAACATTTACAATCCTAACTATTTGCAATAAATTAAAATCAGCAAAGTAATATGGGCTACCCATGGAAACGAACCAAAGACCTCTGGATTGCTATGGAAACGAACCAAAGACCTCTGGATTGCTATACAGCTCTAACAACTTCTCAGAAACCCTTTTCAATGCTCATACTAGTATAGTCAGAAGCTATTTAAACTGGACACAAACCTGAAGAATAAGCAAACACTTGGAGATCAGTGTAAGGAATCAAAGAGAATCAACAATGAAATGGTCCAGTAACAATTTGTGTTACAAAAAGCACACATGAAATTACTACAAAAGAAGCAGCATTTGTATATACTGCATATTGCATTGTCCAGGCATGTTGTTATGTGCTTGTATTATACTGAAGCTGCCACATTGGATATTTGTCTTACGGTCTGTTCAGACAGGTTGATCCTGACCAGCTGGTGGCCTGAGGCCCTGGCCAGGGCGGCCACCAGGCTGGTCTTGCCCACACCAGGGGACCCCTCCAGCAGGATGGCTCTAGGCAGCTGCATGGCTCGCAGCATACGCTGGGCATTCAGGGCCGTTGTGGGGGCATGGAGGGCGTAATCAGAGGGCACTTCTGGTGAGTCACCTGAAGTATATTGGAGGCAAAACAAAGTGCTGATACAATTGCTATAAGTGCTACTATCATACAAGCTGTCATGACTTTGTATACAAATGTAATGCGTAGAACTGGTTACACATATATATGATATATGCATACTCATTTCTTTTTAAACATTGCCTTTTCTTCATATCACCATGATATGATATGCATAATGTACAAATTGACTATTTTACAATCATCCCAATGATAGATTAATTTATATATTAATGAATAGTTTCACACAGTGATATAGTGACAAAGGTTCACAATTACCTTTTTCGATGAAGAATGGCTCAATCCCAAATCTCCTCTCACCACACACAATGCCAGCATGACCTTTCCCGACCCCAGCTGGGTCAAGGTCAGAGGTCACCAGAAGACTTGAAAGGTCAACGTCTTGATCTGTGAGGCGCTGAACCTGATCATGGAGGCGCTGTATGCAGGTTCGCCTTGCCTGACCAGGCGACATTGTACTGCTACTGGTTGTTCCTAAATCACAGCAATATAATATAATAAGATTTTAAATCATACAACACCTTACACAAATATAAGTCAAATGTGCTTCAGAAAAGGTAAACAACATTTTCAAAACTTGTATGATTCTTACTATCATTTACCAGTTCAGAACAATGCCAAAGTGATAGATATAGTAGTCATGTGAATGCCGTATATTACACTGTGAATGAAGCTGAAGTATTCCTAGGCTGAGCCTAATAAATACATATAAACAACAGATGGCATGTATTCTAGACAATTAAGTATATGTATGAAACATACTTTCCTATAATGTCCTTATTTAAAATGCTTACTATGCAATTAAAAGTCTCCTTAAATGACCATGTACAAAATTATTTTGTGGACCAGACTAGATGGCCAACTATAGCCATGCACCAATAAGGGAAAGTAGGAAAATGAATCATGATCAAAAGAGACTGGTTGTTCAGTCTGTTATAAACTGTTGTCTTGGTTACCTGACCCCAGTCCATCAATAAACACCATACATGCTCCATGGATGAAGGCCACAGCTGGGTCAAGAGGTGAAAGGTCATGAGAAGAGGTCATGACCTCACGTCTAGCTGGGTCACAGCAGACATTGATGAAGTTCACCCAGGACAGGATATCACGGATGCTGATTGTACATCTGGATGTGAATTAGGGATGGATAATGGAGGAAATTAGTATAAGCACAAGACTTTTGTAAAGAAATGTTCTGCACAAAGATGTTAACATAATGCTGAAAATCAGATATTTATACATGAATCATGGTATTTGAACTTGTTTGTCATAATGGGGTTAATTAACATATATGGATACTCCATCAGTTGGTTGGTGCTCAATGATCTAACAATGGCACAAACAACTCAACTCAAATATTGCAATAACTATAATCAAAGATGATGGAATTGGTTATGAAGACTTACTTTCTCCCCTCATCATTGTTGGCAAACCACTCCACAAAGTCCATGATGGCGTTCCCGACCCCACTGGACCCATCCTCTTGGTTGCACAGCTGCACACCATTGTGGAGGTTGTGTTCAATGATGGATACCAGGTCTGTACGCAGTGTGGTCTGGGGACTCCAGATCTCGGTGAAGCGGTTTCGGAGGGCTGGTGAGAGCTGTTTATGAAAGAATGAAAGAAATAATTATTTTGTATGCAAGGGTACTTTGGTCTACACACAAATAACAATTGTTTTTCTTCACCAGGGCAACCATACTATCTCTACTGAATAATACTAATAATCATTCAGAAACTTCTGCACTTGAACCATTGCTTTAATTCATCTCCATTAGAAGGATAACAACAAAGCTGATGCAGATATCAATATCACAATTACCATTACTTTGCAAAGGCATAGCAGTTAACCCATTAATTCCCTACGATATTCTGAAATATCCATAGACTTTGTACGCAACCCACCCGGTTCCAGTAGTCAAGGGATTAATGCTTCTCACTGATGAGTGAATTCTTTATCATCTTCATTCTTCAATAACACATGTTCATGTCCAAGATTAAATCAAACCCCATACTTAAACCTTACCCTTCCTGTCTTCCTTGTAGAAAATTTACCACTTCAAACCCCCCCCCCCCCCCCCCCCCCCCTCTCTATAATTTTTTTTTTTTTTTCCCTATAATGAATTGCTGTCTCCCAATATAATACACACCTCTTTCTTGCCAAAGTCTCCCCCTGGGTTCATAGTTGACACAACCCTGAAAGCCTCACTGGCCCTAATGAGTGGTATGTCCCCCTCTGTCTCCCCCAGGTACTCCCCACTACCCCTCTCTGCAAGGAGCAAGGACCGCTCTGGTTCCAGGACGCTGTTCAGGCGCTCAAGGACAGAGTCGTCAGCTAGAGAGATCTCGTCAACAAGGAAGACAGCACCCTCACGCATTGCCAGGATCAGGGGTCCATCACTCCACTCAAACAGCTTCTGACTCTCCTCTTCCTACACAAGAGAACAAAGGAATAGATATACACAAGTTCAGTGACACATGCTGTAGCATATTGAGAACAGTTATCTTGTATAACTTCAAAGCAATTACCCCAAAAAAAATAATAATAAATAAAATTCCTGTATATAAACACCACCTAATATTGGGTTTGTATACATTTCAAACAGGTTTAAATGCTCAATCAGGCACATTCAATACTGGAAGATATTTGAACAGATAATGATATTTACTTATTTTACATTTCAATTTCAAATATTTCCTGCAAATTTCAAGGTATCAAAAACATTACTCATAAAATAACAGTGTTGTATTATATCGACTGACCATACAATCAAGTAATTAACCCATTCAAGACTGTGTGATTGTTGTATAACATGCATTCTCAATAGACCACACCCAGTCCAAGTATTTTGGGGACCAGTCATGAACAGGTTAATTATAGGATCAAAGAAGTGAACATACAATTAATTGTAAGTTGTTATGGGCTCTGGTCACACTAATAATCTCAATTGGAGTTTCTTGATTTGTTTTAGTTAAGCCCTTTAATGAACACACTTTAATGAACACAAGTACTGGACTAATTCATGGACAACTGTACAGCCATGTGAATTATGTATACCCATGAAATGCAAAGCCTGAACACTGAATAATAATAAAGAAGTTTTATAATGAGCCAATTCCATCTTCTACAAGATGCTCAGGGCACAGTGACTTACCGTTTCCTCACTGTGATGTCTGACAGGTCTTAGACCTCCCAGGAAATCAGACGTCTCTGTGTGCAGGTGACAGTTGACTGCATACAGCTTCTGACTGGAGAGGGCAGCAAACAACTGGCATATGGTGGTCTTACCACACCTGAGAGGAAAACATGGAAAAGGTTCAAACTACCTCAGTATAATCTAGCTATTGACATTAACAGTGTACTTCTGAAATAATCAATAAGAGGCCAAACAATCCTCTACATACAAATGATTTGTTTGTGGCCTGCTGATGAGGGCTACACTCATTTGTATTAATTCCCCCATGCAAAAAAAAAACTTAAAAGTGGTTCAGAGTCATATATCAGACACCCGGTGCCATCTTAGGAATGCCTTGCAAGGGTGTATGTAGTGCGCTCAAACTAACCTACATTGTAGTTGCAATGTTCACACAGGTTCTACATCCCCATACACGACGATCTGTAAATGATTCCAATTCCAATTTTGAAGAAGAACACAACAGTTGTCTGCAAAGCTGCACTTACCCGGTCTCCCCTACAAGCAGTACAGGTTCCCCAAACTTGAGAGATTGTCCCACCAGCACAGCCAGTCTGCGCATACCATACGTCCACACAATGTGACCAAACCCACAAGGAAGGGTGGGAGAGGTTACCTGCAAGTCAACAATGCAAAGTGTTAGAAAAGCGACACAGCAGTAATCGTCTTCATGTTTGTTTGTTGTTTGCTTTATTTAGTTTGTTTCTTACTTAAACTTTGTGGGTTTTTTTGCTTTATTTAGTTTGTTTCTTACTTAAACATCCAATACACATTACAGGCTGGCTTTTGTGGCTAAATACTGTTTTTTGTTATTGTTTATCACTTTGGTTGCGGTAATACTAATGTCCAATGCCTTTATTACTGCGAAACATGTATACAATGCATGTTTTCTTTGTATAACTTATATTTTCCGTATATCCATATAAATATGAGCCACATTAATTGATATAATCATTTCATCAATGCATTCTCTATTCTACATGGTTAAGATAATTTAGCTATATTTGGACGTTGATATATGATTTTTAAACCGTCTTCATATACGTTTATTGTTATTTATGTTCCGTAATGCTGCATCTTCTGGAGCAGTGTGTGAGGGTTCACATGCCCTAGGGCAACAGTAATGTACTTTACTTTTGTGAACCCTGGCCCACATACTGCTCCTCACTACTTTCTTTTGTCTATTTTCTTCAGTTTTGTAACTTGTATTTTTGTATTTTGTGCATACATGTTAATAGTTGTGTTGTATTTTACATTGTATTATGCTTTTTGGTCGAATAAATAATAATAATAATAATAATCTAGTAGTTTTGTTTGACATAAAATTAATAAGACTGGTGCATGTTACCTTCTCTAGGATATCTCTGGTGACAGGTGATGTGTGTTGTGACAGAGTGAATAGATGTTCTGGGTTCACCACTCTCTTGATGTGCTTCTCTAGCACTTCTCTGATGGTTTCTGCCTCCTCAGGTCTCCTTACTCGACCAGCAAGCAAAATGAAACCTACATTTGTCATAACAATATAATGATAATATTCATTCATTGTACAAATAGTGCATGGTTTGGAGTTGAATATACCAGAATATAACCCAATACATTATGAATTTCTCGAGAGCAATAAAAATGCACAAGTAAATTTCAAAATATAGGTGTGTATTATGGAATATTCAACAACAAAAAGGCGTACTATTTGTTATATAAGATGATGATTTTGGGGAGCTGATTTTGTTATCATATTGATGAAACAAAAATTGACTTTGCTCAATTTGTGAGATTTCCCTATTAAATGATCTTTTTATTTCACCATTCAAATCGGCTTTTGATTAATTTTCACAGCTCCTCAAACATACACTGAGCATACAGTGTTTAATATTGGTGAAGGGCAGAAATACACCTATTTGCTCTTATTCTCAATTTTCATCCAAATCTGCAAAGTTAGGGAGTAATTGAATATTACAAAAGAATGGTTTCTATGGAAACAAACCTTCATCTGCTATGTGCTGGTTCCAGTCATAGAACTGTTCGTTGCCCTGGCTAGCTAGCCGGTATCGCTCTGCCCAGCGGAACAGATCCCTCAGAGTGATGAAGCCCTGCTTGCCAGCAAACACACCTGATCCCTTCCTCCTCATCTGATGCAAAACAACACAAAGCAAAATTTCCAGTTTAACATATTCAATTTGCTTTTCCAAAATATGATCTTACATTGCATTTATAACAAACAAATGTTTACAATTTAAAAAGGGGGTTCAATCTTCCAGGTGCCTTAACCCATTCAGGGCTGGTCCTGACAATACTGGGCCATATGTCTATGGTGAATACATGTTATAGCAAAATCAATTAGTCCTGAATGGGTTAAAAGCGCCCTCTTGTGTTACTGGCTGCCATTTGACATGGCAGAATGATAACACATAAGTTTAACTCACTAACATTTAGTTAACTCTATTGTCTACGGGGACCTGATGGGCCCTGTTCTAACTCTATGGAGATTGCAAAATCTTGTAGGTTACAGGTCAAAGAAAATAATTTAAAACTTATCTGGCAAACACATTATATATCTACAGTCAAACCTGACTTGATTGCCACCTGTCTATGGCAGCCAACCTGCCTATAGTGGCCACCAAAATTGACCCCCTGCATAGAGAAACAATGCTATGTAACCTGCCCATAAAAATCACCTGTGTACAGTGGCCACTTTTCTTGTTTCCTTTAGGTGGTGACTATACACAGGTTTGACTGTACATGTATACACTATGTATATCATACCTGTAGCTCCAGCATGGTTGCAACCATCTTCTTACAGTAGGATGCTGGGATCTGACATCGCTCATGCAGGATAGTCTCCAGCTCTCGGCTGGGGATCTCATCAAAGTGCAGCTCCACAAACCGGTTCCTGAAGGCTCTGGAAAGAACCTAGGTGTGTGGAATAGTAACATCAATGTACAGGGTTATGATGAGTCACTTTAAAAATATATTACTGGAACATGTTAAATTCAAACATATTCAAATGACCCAAGGAATAAAATTGTAGTCTTCAGAAAAAAGGTGGTTGCTTGAGTAGGTATATGGAAGGTATTGGATATCACAATCATTATCACAATTGTTGTTACATGTTTATCATAATTATTATCACAAATATATTTGACTTTGTTTGAACCCAGAACACAAAATATTCACTCTGGCATCCAGTTAGGACCCACTGGAAGATACAACCAATCAATGAATTTCTTGGTTTAAATAATGAATGGGTTTTTTTTTCTCATGGCCCCAAAATCTCACTAGTTCAGTAGTTACTTGAAGATATAGTCAGTTACCAAGTTTGATGGTCGTCTATCTCAAACGAGTTGTTGAGATATCGCAATAGCAAGAAAGACATTTTCAAACAATTTTTTTGTAATGCCTCCAAGCAAATTTGTGGCAGAGTATTTTCTAATTTTTACTTCAAAACTAGTTATGCTTGAACGGTTGGAAAGAGTAAATCTCATTTTACTACCACCATATTATCCTGACGAAAACTCTGCATGTATATGTACATGTACCACTATTGATTGCTTGAATCAAATTATACTCTAATTTACAACAACATCACAGTCCTAAAACAAGTCAGCAAGCACAATTTTAGATAGCTAGTAATTACTTTGCGACCACCATATTGGCCAGGTGGATTCTGGGTAGCGAAGAGCATGAACTTTGGATGAGCAGCCACAACCTCCTGCGTCTCTGGGATAAACAGCTCACGGTTGTCGTCCAAGAGCTGTTGGAATAATAATCGAAACAAGATTATATAATTATTAATAGTCATTTTATAATAGCACATGTAACATTAGGCCATACATAGAAAATATAATAATAATAAACTGCATTTATATGGCACTAAACACAGGATTTCTAAGCGCTGTAGCATTACTACTCTTGGTCATCAGTTACGGTTCAAACCCATGCAATTTTCTTGTGCAACACCTCAACTCCCTGGAGAGCATACTAGCCAGAGCTGCTCAAGGTGCTATGGGCTAATTAACCATCACCAGACCAAGTACCCTTTTATATTCCTAAGTAGAGAGCAGCAATGTGGATTAAATGTCTTGCTGATGGACACAAAATAAAACCTTGCTCGGAAACAAACTATCCTGAAACAAGCATGAAAAATATCTAAAACAGTTAATTTTACAAGGGGGGAAAGAAAAGAAGAGTAAACTGCAGGTATGAATAATTGATCCCTCTGAGTGCCACAATTAGCTGCAATAATCAACTTGACTCAGTTCTTCGCACACGTTTACATGCATAGCCTGCTCCCCTATTCATTTACAATGAAAATAAGCTAAATGTTAAGAATTCAAGTGCAGATACAATTTATTCAACATTTGTCTATTTTATGAGTTTAGGTACAAATCAACATATCTCATTCAATGAGTATTGTGACCCGAGTTGACTGTGGCACTGAGAGGATAAAATCAAATTGAATGCTTACTCTGTTGAGTGCCTCAAGGACATCTGAGGGCGCCAGATTGAGTTCATCCAGGATGATCCAGTGACCTCTCCTCATGGCATCCACCAGGACACCTGTATGTGGCCAAACGCATCAGAATCACATCACTAATAGGCAGGTATAGTCATTTATTCACGTTTTTTAATAACAATATGTTTGATTGCTATAGTGCTTAATATGAAATCATCACTAGGCACTTTACAAACGCAAAATAAACAAACTGCTTACATTTTTCACAATTTCACATTAACATATTTGCTTACAAATTACATTATAACTATGTATTTACAATTTTCACATTAAGATAATTATGTACAGTATGCACATTTATGCATTTCTACAATGCTGGTCCGGACAACCTGAAGGCCTGCCTGGTACTTGCCAGAGTCAGCAATAGAAGCACACATAGGCCTGTTGATTTCATTTCATGAATGAATGAATTAATAAATGACAAAAAAATAAATGAAAAATGAAAACAAACCTTCTCTGAAGACTAGTTTGCCTGATGCATCTGCAGCATAGAAGCCCACATACTCCTGTAGATCAGTATGTTCATGGTTGTTGACTCGTACACACTGGTTGCCAGTCAGCTGAGCCAGGTAGTTCACCAGACTGGTCTTTCCTACCGATGTCTCCCCCTGAATCAGCACTGGGAAGCGTCTACATCACAAATAAAACAGGAACACATTGTGCTTATCCACTAAAAATCATACATTACAAATAGATAGGATGACATTGTGCTTCTCCACTTAAATTTTTTTTTAATAATTGGGAGTAATTAAGAACCTGCACTTTCTCGACTTGAGCAAAATATAAGATGATGCATCATATTGTATTGAAACGGAGGTCTCCTATTGGTGATTACCTTAGCATATTTGTGTATTTTGCACTATCATGCAACATAACGCTGTTAATTTGCAAACTAATTTGTGAACAAACCTCCAAAGAGAGCCCAACGAGCTGTGCACAGGAAGG
This sequence comes from Echinarachnius parma, assembly GCA_037951105.1. Lineage (NCBI taxonomy): Eukaryota > Metazoa > Echinodermata > Echinoidea > Clypeasteroida > Echinarachniidae > Echinarachnius > Echinarachnius parma. The sequence continues at coordinate 13,100 of JBAMJV010006928.1, read as the reverse complement.
TGAGTGCACATTATCTCTCTATGTACTTGTTCTTGAATGGGAATTTAGCCCAATGCAGAGAAACCTATCAATAACTTACCCTGCAGACACGATGCGAGCCAAATCTCTGAGGTTGGCTCTCACTGAGGCCGTTATCACATAGTCCTTGGGAGTAACTGCCTCCTTCTCTCCAACAGCCACCCAGTATCCCTCCACCTTCACATAGCTGCCTCCCCCTCCTGGAGGAGGAATGGACTGTCTCAGAAGGGACTTCACATTGGATCTGCCAATCACATGCTTGCACACCAGCTGTTCCACTTGAGGGTGGGAGGCACGGTCCAGTTGGGTGAGGAAACTCAGACAAAAGCTCTGGAGGAAAAACAATTGCAGAATGTTTTATAGCATAATGCTTTAATTCATGAAGTAAATAACCTTTCCCATACAAATGTATTAATATATTATTTATTTAATATCAAAAATATACTGGGTGCAAGTGCCTCATGTCACTTCATGGTTCGGGGATCACATTAGCAGTCATTAATTAAATAACATTGCTGGAGTCATGGCATTGGAGGAAAACATGGCGAGTTAACCATACAAATTTGTTTTCTATTTTGTGGCAGACAGTTATCATCATGATGCAACCTAGAGATGGGCTCAATCCATACCAGTAAAGACATTAGACTATAGGAAACCGGTTTATTTACCAATACTAAATCAACCCAAAAAAACAATGACATTGATGTACTGACCTCATACAGTGATCTGGCTACAGAGTCGCATTGATTGGTTGAAGCTAGTTTGAGAGCTCTGCAGAGTGTCCTTAGACTGTAGTGAGGTCGGTGACCGGTACCATCTGTCAACTTCTGCACAGATTCTCTCCTTGCTGATAGATAGAATCTGGAGTACAATCAGAAACAGATACATGTTTAGGATTATTGTCCATTTTGATGAATAGTAAATTATTTATTATCGTTAAAGCTTATTATACCTAAAGGTGCACCTGTAAAGTGTTTAACTCCACAAAAATTAATTTGAGCTTCCACATTTCTCTTCTACCGTGTTGTTTGGCTTATGGTAAGAAAAGAATAAAATAGGGTTAGATTTGTTCAAGTGCCCCTTTAGTATGACGATATCTATCATTGATAATCATTCAGCTCAAGAGCGTTTATAAACGGTTATAAACGTCATAAACATCATACTGTAATTAGTTGTAAAAGCTGACGCAAATTTTCGCTTTTTTAACCAGGAAAGCAGTGTTCTTTTTCAATGAAACTTTTACACATCATTCGGACATATCTTACAATGATTTTGGTACAGGATTGAAGTCTCAAATGTCATTTTGGCCAATATCTGACACTTTACATGTGCACCTTTAAATTGATCCTTGTGTAAAATTATGAATTAACAAAAGGGTAGGTTTATTGGCAATTTATTTTGTATGTATTAGTTGTATAGCTCTACAGTGTCCCAATAATGTAGTGAGTTTGATGAATAGTAAATAGTAAACTTTTTGAGAACTCTTAAAAATAGTTCATAATGAATGAGAGATCTGGAGAAGTTTATAAGGCTAATGACAGATTACATCTATTAGTCAATAGTTGCATATGAAAAATGAGAGATAGCGACTTACTGCACAATGCCCCCAACCTGAGCCTCTGTGATGGAGAGCAGTCTGAGGTAGCTTACAGTCAGTATCTTCAGGTCCTGTACTTCCTCTAACTCATCCACATACAACTCTGTGAACCTGAACAAACACATCAAACATCCATTATCAAGAAATGATTCAACATTAATGTGACCAGGTCATGAGGGGATTAATACCTGGAAAGAAGACAGAAGACCTGAAAGACCAAAACATGTTCAATTTGATGCAGTTATAAAATTGGTCTGTAAAAGTAATATCATCAGGTAAATAGTTATTTTGCATTTAGCAGGTATTTCATGAAATATATCTTAAAATCATATGAGAGTGTATTTATATTTGGCTATAATGGGGGGAAATGGTTTCACCCACTGCTTATGGGAAGTGTTGGGCCCTGTATTAACACATTTATTGCTGGAACCTTGTATTCCATGCATTAAGTCTATGGGAATTACAATACAGTAGCTCGTAGTCAACAGATCAACTCTATGAGGAATGCAAAATCTATTAGAGAACAGCTAGGTTACATGTCTCAGGGGGTGTTGCATTAAGAGTTGCGATTAATTGCAAAGTTGCAATAACATGCAAGTCAGAAAATGTGCGCATTAGAGCCAATCAGATTTGCATATTTATGTACATTTATGCACATTTATGCACATTTATGCAATTAATGGCAACTTTGCGATTGATGGTAACCCTTTATGCAATTAAACACCCCCTGGTACTGGTGTGGTGGGCGGTGGTCATACCTGTTTCTGATACCAGGAGGTAGCTCCTTCTTGCCCACATCAGTGGCAGGGTTCATGCCCTAACCCTAACCCTAACCCTAACCCTAACCCTAACCCTAACCCCAACCCTAACCCCCCTGGTGTGGTGGGCGGTGGTCATACCTGTTTCTGATACCAGGAGGCAGCTCCTTCTTGCCCACATCAGTGGCAGGGTTCATGCCCTAACCCTAACCCTAACCCTAACCCTAACCCTAACCCTAACCCTAACCCTAACCCTAACCCCCCTGGTGTGGTGGGCGGTGGTCATACCTGTTTCTGATACCAGGAGGCAGCTCCTTCTTGCCCACATCAGTGGCAGGGTTCATGCCCTAACCCTAACCCTAACCCTAACCCTAACCCCCCTGGTGTGTTGGGCGGTGGTCATACCTGTTTCTGATACCAGGAGGCAGCTCCTTCTTGCCCACATCAGTGGCAGGGTTCATGCAGGCAAACAGTCTGAAGTCCTTGTGTCGCACAATGGGCTTTGTGTCCCTGAATACATGGGTACACCAAACAAAATGCAAGATTTACTTTACAATCAAGCTGTCACAAACAACACTCTGCATTATATGCCATTTGCAATACATTGACAATAGTTTGGTGTACACTATATCAGTGCTCAACATAAACTTTATTTCTAGTTGTCCTTCGGCCACTAAAAACAAAACTTGAACTGTCCAATTAATGTTTCATACTTTCATTTCTACCATCCACTCTGATAGGCAAAACCGAACATATTATTATCAAAACAACGCTATTACCAAAAGATTTGACTGTCAGCCATAACACACATATTGTTTCTTGAATTACAAGATGAAAGAATAACATTGGAAAAATAGACATGCATTTCATGTATCTGCAGAATTGCTTCATCTAATTAAACACCTCACTGCACGGCTCTCATTGATTTGTTCTAATGATGTACTTGAATCAAACAATGATTGATGTTGCCAATTTACCCTCGTTCCATGAGTACCACTGATCCCTCTGTGCTTTCCAGTAAGCTGCTCAGGCACTCCAGAGTCTCTGCCGTGGCCAGGTTGATCTCATCCAGCAGGATCCAGTCACCATTCCTCAAGGCTTTCACCAGTGTTCCCTACAATCATACACAGAGTGTTGTTTTGTATTACTTAGAACTCAAGGGGTTCTCACAACCCTCTTTGTATGCGTACTACCAATAGAAGCATGGAAAAGGTTTTAATTCTTCAAAAATGTCAACAAAGCCTGGCATAATTGACCAACTCTTTTGACTTCCATCACCCCCGTTATGGTTGCATTGTTCTGTGCAACCATCCCTTCTTCTTTCTCTTTATCTTTACACAATCCATCTAGTTGTATTTTTGTATTGTATTGCTTTGTTATTTTTCTATTGTCATTATGTCTTTGTGAACATATTTTGCTAAGACTCATGGCATTCTTGACTCCAGTTTGACTACTCAGGCCTCACATGTCAAGTGTATTTAAAAATAATGTAACTTTGGGCAAAACATAAACTTTGTGGGCTGGTCAGTGCACAAGCATATGTCATCCAAAGACCAGGGGTAGTAGACGACAAGTAAACTTCAATTCATTTGTTTGAAATTAATTCAGTTTATTTGTCAAATTAAACAAACAGAGTAATCAATCAATATACAGTGTATATACCATAGCCAGAAAGTGATTGAGGCCCCAATAAAATAATTTAAGAATGAAATGTCACGTTACCTCAATGAAAGAGAAAGCCAGTGCATTCTCTGAATGCTGGATCTGCAGGTTGAGCTGGTGTAGCTTCTCACCCAGGGCCCTCCACTGCCTGCCTAACTCTGACTCCTTCTGGTTTGCAGCTGTGTTTAACAAGAAAATAAACGTCAAGAATTCATTGAAAAAGAATTTGATACAATTGATGTAAGAAAAGTTATGTCATCATTCAATATATTTTGCCTAATAAAAAGTAATTGATCTAGATGGATCATTGACTGCAAGCAGTTGAAAATGATGCCACCCTATTGCGCGATTTTTATATCAAGCCCAAATTAACATACACTGAATAGAATCTTTAAACTCAATTTTGATGGTAATTTGTCAACCAGATCTTGAGATATCGCAATTACAAGCTATTTTTGCATATATAATGAGCTGTGACCTTGGCCTCTGACCTCATGACCCAGAAATCTAATTAGTTTATTAGCTCCCCAAGATACATACAGGTGCGGACGGACGGAAAACCTGATAAGATAATGCCCCCGGCGGCAGAATAAAAATGCTAGGAGAGTGAAACATCAATCAAGTAACTTTGTAATAAAACAAAGAAAGTATTGTTGATGCACAAATCACTTCTGGATGATGCAAAGGACCAATGTGTTCTGCTTAAAGAAGAAAATCTTTTTAAAATGTCAAAGTAATACTGTACTTCTGTCATCCTCCTTGACAAATATCTTGACTGGAACCTACTGGTTGAACATCATCACTTGTACTAGCTCTTTAATACCAGTAAAGCTGTTAATGAAAATGTGCTGGTTTATAATAGAAAGTAACTCATAAATGGACACATCAATTTTCCTACCTCCTTCCTCTTTCTGGTACTTCTTGAGTGCTGCCTGTTGGCTGTGTATCATGAGTTGTGCCAGCTCTCTCCACTGCTGCTGCCTGAAACACTTCTGGATGTGACTCAGGAACCTTGCATTCTGCTTGACTGAGAAGGTTGCACGGAAGGCATCCTCAAAGGCCTCTCGCACAGGACCAACCACCTGACGCAGGTCCACTGGTTTGTATCTGTCACAAAAGTAAAACAGTGTCATTATTATCTACATTTTCAATCTCAATGTAGACCTTTTCAGAACGTTAAGCCCCCCACCCCACCCCCCTCTGACCGGGAGCAACCATAGTGGTGATGGATAGGCTCTGCAAATGTGAAAATATGTTCCGAGAGTGATGAATATCTTGTATATGACATTTACAATTAAATCCACAAACATTATTGTACTTATAAGATTAAATAATTATCAAGTAGACAATTTAAGGGGGGAAAATCATAGATGATAATCCATTAATTTGGTAAGAAAGGGAGAAATATAAACATTTTAAGCAAATGAAATAGTCTTTGCTCGGAACCAGGAAAACCGGTTTACCGTCTACGAATACAAACAAACAAATATTGGCACTTCTGCCAACTTACCCTCCCAGCAGATCTGTGCTGTCACTCTGCTGGTTCATGTTGATGACCTTTAACCTTTGACCCACGAGTGCTGCCAGGTACTGCACAGTAGATGTCTTGCCTGTCCCTGTCTCACCCACCAGTAGGACAGGCTCGTTGTGTGCAATGCAACATGCAACGCGCTCCACTAGCACTGCTGCTGGGCGAGTGAATGCAAACTGGGAAGATGTGTGCCTACAAAAAATGCCATGTGATCTAAAATGTTAGTGAACGACCTCTTTGAATTTTGAACAATTAAGTAAAATTTGCATGAAATGTGATATGAATCTTATTATAAAACTATTCTGTATAAGTAATCTTTTGAGTAAACGTTAATCAGACAGTAGATATAGAGCTGTCATGGGTTAGCGTGTGCTGTACTGGGTATGCTTTACCAGGACTGCTGGAGGTTGTGTTTGAAGACATCCAATGTTGCTAAGAGGGCATCTGCCTATTGTAATGCTACTCGAATCTGTTCCAATGAAAACTGTATGAATCTGTTTGATTGTAGTGATACTAATACAATCATGGTATGGCATATGATTGAAATGCTATTTTCTCATTGTGGGCAAAGTAGCAAACCACTTGCTCCAATAGGAGCATCAAATATAAATTAAATGAATACTATTCTTCACCAACAATCTAAAAATAACTGCATATTTGCAGTCAAATCTTCACGTCCAAACTTTTCAACAATCTGAAATGTACATAAACATATAGACATGTGCCCAAAAATGAAGTTTGAAAATGTGTACGAATTGACTCCTATCATACCATTGACTCAAGCTAGTTTTTAATTTTGCCATCAGAAAATGGGTCATGATCACTCACATTTTGAGTGATATTTTGTCCCTCTGTTTCTTTGGTAGTGCTACCCTCCCTGTACTAATGGAAGTGTCCGTCTCCTTGATCTCTGGCTTGTACGTCTTGCAGTAGAACCTGGCCTTCTCTCGTGTGATGTTCAGTCGCGATCCAATCAGTTCTGCAGCTGACAAGCGAGTTTCTGCTTTTGTGAGAGCACTGCAAAAGCAGTCTAGTGCCTAGGTGAGGAAAACATTGGATAATATATTTTCTATTGCAATTAGTTATGCAGATATAAACATGCAAATTGTATTGGGTATGATAAACATTACAAAATTATATGCAACTTTCAAAATAATTGTGAGAATGTAGTAATGAACATTCTAAAAGAAAAGGAAACTTACTTCTAGGAAGACAAGGTTTGCCGTCTGAGATGAGTTGACTTCAAAGTCTGAAACAATCCTCTCACACCATTTGATCAGATCCCTGAAAGAGGAAATAAAAAGGTGATATTCAGTCTATAGATAGGTAGTGTATTGAATTATAGTGCACACATGAAACCCCTATCAAAATGCACTGCAATAAACCAACTAAATGCAGACTTCTCTCACACTCTTCACATATTAAATCTGCTTACTTTTTATGCAGTCATTAAACTATGACGACGACGATGACAATGAGGACCATAATGATGACAATGACGATGATGATGAGGACAACAATATGTTTACAATATATATGATGAGTTGATGACATTAATGATAATGATATGAGAAGGTGAATGAGAGGAAGGCGAGGAGGGGTTATATCACCTTGTGGAAACAAGCCTCCTGTCATGCATGCTGAGCTGTAGACCTCTAGCAGCTGCTTTCTGTCCATCTCCAGAGCTGGTCCCAATCCCGTCGGCCTTGGTGTTATTAGCCTCACTCTGGTCATCAGTGTCCAGCCAGGACTGATGGCTGATGGTCAGCATGCAGTAGATGTCCAGCAGCTTACTAGCTACTGTGGTCAGCTTTGGGTAGAGATGCATAATCACCTGCAAAACAAAAAACAGAATACCTTTCCCATCTCAAATTTCTTTCTTTGTGGTATATAAAATGAAAACTACATAGATTTCACAAAACAAATATATCATAGCAGTGTCTAAAGAATATATAATGTACGAGCTGAAATTAAAATACATGGTTTACAAATGTACAAAATAAACTAAAAAATAAATAAGCAATACCAGAGGTTTCTAACATAATTAGCTTTAGGGATTTATTAACTACAAACTAGGTTTCGGAATATTGACCTAATGTTGATGATTTCAATCTCTGTAAGAAATATCAACTAACAACTCAGTTAAGTAAAAGGAAGTGAACTCAAGACAAACCTGGTGCAGCTCATCTCGCCCCAGAGGTTCCACCTGCACCCTCGTCCACAGCTGGTCCAGCATTGCACCATGGGATACATGCTGCCTGTGCAGCCCTCCGGAAGTACTCAGTAGTCTAATAATCGAAACACAATGTTGAAGACCAGATTATGAACATTATTCTACAAAATGGCAAACACTTTTCCTTTTTTATAGCAAAATATCCTGAATTTAGAAAAACAAGGCTTTATTGATGTAATTTATGTTGTTTTTCGATGTACTTCTTTCTCTTAAAATAATTTGCAGATTCATGTAGTTTATTTTTGCGAATATAAAAAATTCAGACCTCAGATTCAATTCATAACTGGAGATAAAATATTGATTATTTATTCAGTATTTGGTGGTAGGAAATGAGGTCTGAAAATGAGTGATTGGTTGCATCGTATTTCGTACGCACTGGCTTTAAATGTAAGTTGAGGTTGGTTTTGTAATCCCATCCTATCTCTACCCATGTGTAGCAAATGGGTACTTGGCAGGAATTCATTCCTTGAAAAGCTTGAGTGCCCCATCATGGCAGCTCCGCTAATGCCTAGGTCATATTGCTTGGCTCTATGAGACTTTGGTGATAAAGCGCTATTTTAAAATTGACTATTGTCACAACCATCTCTTTTCTTGCATCCATGTTTTTCCTACCACTATCTATACATACCTTTGTGTGGCAAAGAGCTGGAAACCTGGAGCAGCCTTGATGACATTGCCATGCCCAGGTACGCAGAGGGACCGGGACTCTAGGAGAGGTAGCAGCACAGAGATGACATCCATTGGGGCATAGTCAATGTCCTCCAGAAGGATCCAATGGCCATGGGTGACAGCCTGGGAAAGGGAACAGAGTCCAAAAGAAAGTAGTATGTACAAGCTAGAGAGAGAACAAAGTCCAAAGGAAAATTGTATGTGCAAGTTCAAATGCTAAATGACTCATATTAGCATTGAGGAGCATGTCACACAATCATGCTTGACATTCTAATCAGTTTATGAATACAGAAATTACATCCATAGCGGCATAGTCAATATCTTATACATTGCAGAAGAATCAAATGTTAATGGGTAATGGCCTATGATGGAGGGCAAAGTTCATCAAATAACAAAATGATACAGAAAATTTGACATTTTCATAAAACTTTCATTCTCTGAGAACTTGCACAAAAAGAGTTTCGGAGTTGAGATGGGGTATGAATACAGAATTGACACTCATGATGTCAAATGCAATTAATGTAGTGTGTGCTATACAAACTTTCTAGGAACATTGTTATTGTGTTCCTCTTATACAAATAACATAATTTACATCATAATAATAATAATGTTTTATTTACTCAGGGTAGCCACTTCATTGATGAACACTACTCTACCCTACATACAAATAATGTTTTTATTACCCAACTCTATTCTATACATAAAAGATACATGTATAAAGCTTGCAGTATAAACAATAAAGTAATGAATTGTACCTGTGTGAGCGCACCAGGCTGCCATACAAACTGTCCCGGGATGTCTGTGCATCGGTAGGTACCAAGGAGGGCTTTGCTGTCTGTCTGGTCTCCCAGCTGCACCTTGGTCAGGGCGGGGGGCCCACTGCGCCCTGTCCTGGCTGACAGGTGTTCCACCAGGGCCGTCTTGCCACACCCCACAGGACCCTCTAGTAGCACCCCTGTCCCTGCCGACACAGCTAGGGCCAGACGGCGTAGGTTCCTGCTTGTTGTTGCTACGGGAACCAGTGGGTGTAATGGCACCTGCAAATTGGAATATTATAATCCCCGTTTCTTATCTCACATTGGCAAATTCATTAAATATTTATCTATTTTGTAATATATTTATTTTGATATCATACAAAAAAAGTCTGGATCGTTGAATTCTGCCATGATAAAATGTTTGCCCCGGATGGGTTAGGTTTGTACTAACTCAAAATAAAGATTTGTGTTCCATACCAAAAGAGTGCGAGTATCAATTTCACATTGTGATTCCTCCCCTAGTATTTGCTGTATTTCAGCACAAGGACAAGTGACAGTAATGATACTTGCAATGCAATTAATATTCTCATTAACTAAGCACAAAAACATGAAAGCACTATATATCTGATTTTAACTGATTCATAAATTGACATTTTTAATCACAAGTCTTGTTCGTATTCAGCATCAACGCAATTTTACAAATAAAACATAATTAGCTGTATTACCTTTGAAGTCTGTAAATTGGCAACTCTTGGTAGAAGCACCCCACAGACAGATACCACACTCTCACAGCAGTCTTGACCCGACCAGGAGTGATGACCTCTAACCTCCTCCACAATCTGACCTTTGATCTCCATCTTGCCACTCGCATCATCATCTCCTTGGTCTGTTAGGACTGGACATTGCTCCAAGCTCTTTTCCGCATCCCTGGAATATTCAAACACGTATAAATGAATATTGTTAAAATTTTAATAAATTGTTAAAATACTCCTTCTTCCTCCAGTAGCATCATATATCATATAAGTGCATGTAGTTTATGAATCATAATTTCATTAATCAATAATGCTTAAATTCCTTACTAACATACTTTACTGTACAGCATACTAAATTAATTTCACAATGTTTTAATGTAAATAGTACAAACCTCATCTGATATTGTCTGATCTCGTCGCTTGTAAACAGACTCTGCAGTAGTTCCTGCTGACTCCCTCCACCCATCCTGGTAATACAGGCCACAGTACAGGCTGCATGCCTAGTACAACAAAGAAGCAATCAAGGTTACATGACAAAATCAATAATTAAAAAAAATTAAACAAATTGTGGAACTCTTTAAAGACAAGTGTCCAAATGTAGAGAAAACCAACAGTACCCTATGCTAGATATGACATTGCCAACTGACTATCTTGTTTCATCATTGCTGGATTCAGAAAGCTATATAGAAATGCCCCTAAACCAAAACACCCTGATGCTGGGTAAATGCTTATTGCTTTAAATATTGATAAAGGCCCAGTCCCATACTGACGATTTTCACGGCGAATCGCAACGATTTGACGTTCGTCGAGAAAATCGCCTAGGTCGTGTTGCATCGTATCGGATCTTCCCCAAAACCATGGGCGTAGATCTGTCATTGATACACATTCAACTGGGGGATAATCTATTCATTCATCCCCCCTGATGAATAGGTATTACGTAAGTCGCTACGCCCATGCCCAAAACCGTGGCTAAATCGAGTCGATTCGTTCTAGTAAATCGTTGCGAGTCGCCGTGAAAATCGTCAGTATGGGACTGGGCCTTAACAGGAATTAGATCAAAGTTAGTCTACTTTTTGCATGGTCATAGATGACTAATATCAGTATTCTTCTATTATCAATGGGTAAGTAAAGTTCACTTGGTATTTGAACAGTTCGGGGATAAATTTAACATGATCCTACCATCTCGTTTCTTGATCCTTTGATTCTAAGAGCTGCAGAAAGGGTCCCCAGTCCCACAGCTGTATGTAGGTGTTGGGTGAATGCTCTACCAGCTGCCTCGCTGTCACAGCCAGGGTTCTGTAGGCTGCACTCTTCTGTGGAGAGTGAAGAGTGACCCGAAGGAGATCAAAAAGAGAGAGGGTAGTTGTATAATTCGAGATAAGACATGAAGCAGAAAATGCAACTGAATGGTATCAATCAAATGGCACATAGATCTAGTCAGACATTGAAATATTGCATTCAAAATGCAGCACTATTTGTTATTATATCTCTCATAAGAATGTTCTAGCCATGTGATTGGTTGAGAGTACATCATGTGATAAAAATAGATTCACTACCATAAACCAGGGTGACTTTGGCCGCCAGGGTGACTTTGGCCACATTTTGAGAAGGATGTATTTTCATCAAGTCTCACTCTTTAGAACTAATTTCTTATTCTATACATAACCCTAAAAGAATATATTTGAATCAATAAGAAATTTGTTCTAAAAAGTGAGGCTTGATGAAAATACATCAATCTCAAAAAGTGGCAAAAGTCACCCCGGCTGCCAAAGTCACCCCGGTTTACGGTGTGTATTTTGAATGACGTAATTTTACTATTTTCCCCAGGGCAAAATAGTAAAAAGAGGTATTGATACTATCGGTGGATAGATTCGCATATTCACAGCTCGACCATTCACGCGCAGAAAATTTGTGCGATAGGAAACTTCAATAAAATAGAAAACGTTTGCGAACATTGGATTTACTGACCTTCTGTTTGGGCCTTTGTTTCAGGATTCTCTCAAACACTGGTGGAGAAGTCTGCAGGTATTTCTGGATGAATCTACGGACAAAGAAAGTATACAAATGATCCAGCATTGGAATATAACAGTAAATTACTTTAACTACCGTACAACTTTCATAACTAATTCTTATGATTACTTTGATTTAAATCAGTGGATTCTCTTAAAAACTTTTAAATCTTTTAATTAGAAGTTATAATAAAAGAAATTCATATAACAGGCACTAGTATCGTTATGGCCTAAAACATAACAAAGAACCCCAGAAAAATATTGACTATTATTTTCTTGCACGGCCCCGTTGGTAAGCCAGTAATGACTGTATGGAAAGGGATAATCTGCTTTTAAAAAGTCGTCAAATGTAAAGCTGAGAAAATTGAGAAAAGGTGATTTTATCACAGCACTGTTATATGTCATTGCTGAATCTTCTGACCCCTTTTGTATAAGGTTGTTATTAAGATGTATAACATGTTAATATATATCACCAAAAAGCTGCGATTTTGGAGGATTCAGAAATACCCAAATCAGACAATTGAAATATTGTAACTTTGTAAGGGATTTTGTGGTCACAGGACATATAAATAAAAAGATGCATCAGAAAATAAATGCACTAATCTCAACATCCCTTACTTGTCTGCATCTGGGAAGCTAGGAGCAAGTCTGGCGCAGGTCCCTACAAGCAGTTCATGTCTATCAAGAGAGAACTGACCACAGGCCGATGAACGCTGATACACTCGCTCAGAAGGTCGAGAAGGAGCGGAGAAAAGGCAGTTGCTATGGAAACGGCATGTGCCGGCACAAGGAGCTGCTCGCTCAGGGAATCTAAGAGAGTTGTTTGCTCTTCTTCCGTCCATACCTGCAGGATGAAGAAAACACTGTTCAAAACTGCTTAAACAAAAAGGCTGTTTAATTATGAGTCAATAAGGGACTGAGCTTTCAATCCTAGCAAAATCATCAAAATAACAAGTAGACAGTAACCACCATATTGGGCTTCTAATACTAATATTCTCATACAAACGTTCTTCTGAACTAGCTGAGTGTATATTTTGACCAGAACTCAAGTTTAAATTAAAAGTGGCCTGGCAAACCAAATATATATTTTTCTTATTATTGTGCACATTTAAATAC
>JBAMJV010006927.1:0-20628 GCA_037951105.1 Echinarachnius parma | reverse complement strand
TATCGAAAACCAATCTTCGTCGAATCTGCTCGATATTGCTTGAAACGAATACATTTTGCTCTACAATCTCCACTTTGCTCGTTTCCAAGTTTTGTAGAACACGGAAAAAAAATCTAATCTGAGAAAACGAAATTTGACCCTCAACAATATGCCCCCAAATCGATTTATATGCGCTAAAACGGCCGTTTATGCCCTTTTAAGGCAATAGGGAAGCTTTTAAACACTATCGAAAACCAATCTTCGTCGAATCTGCCCAATATTGCTTGAAACGAATACATTTTGCTCTACAATCTCCACTTTGCTTGTTTCGAAATTTTGTCGAACAAGGAAAAAATCGAATCTGAGAAAACGAAATTTGACCCTCAACAATATGCCCCCAAATCGATTTATATGCGCTAAAACGGCCGTTTATGCCCTTTTAAGGCAATAGGGAAGCTTTTAAACACTATCGAAAACCAATCTTCGTCGAATCTGCCCAATATTGCTTGAAACGAATACATTTTGCTCTACAATCTCCACTTTGCTTGTTTCGAAATTTTGTCGAACAAGGAAAAAATCGAATCTGAGAAAACGAAATTTGACCCTCAACAATATGCCCCCAAATCGATTTATATGCGCTAAAACGGCCGTTTATGCCCTTTTAAGGCAATAGGGAAGCTTTTAAACACTATCGAAAACCAATCTTCGTCGAATCTGCCCAATATTGCTTGAAACGAATACATTTTGCTCTACAATCTCCACTTTGCTTGTTTCGAAATTTTGTCGAACAAGAAAAAAATCGAATCTGAGAAAACGAAATTTGACCCTCAACAATATGCCCCCAAATCGATTTATATGCGCTAAAACGGCCGTTTATGCCCTTTTAAGGCAATAGGGAAGCTTTTAAACACTATCGAAAACCAATCTTCTTCGAATCTGCTCGATATTGCTTGAAACGAATACATTTTGCTCTGCAATCTCTACTTTGCTTGTTTCGAAATTTTGTCGAACAAGAAAAAAAATCGAATCTGAGAAAACAAAATTTGACACTCTACAATATGCTCCCAAATCGATTTATATGCGCTAAAACGGCCGTTTATGCCCTTTTAACGCAATAGGGAAGCTTTTAAACACTATCGAAAACCAATCTTCGTCGAATCTGCTCGATATTGCTTGAAACGAATACATTTTGCTCTGCAATCTCCACTTGGCTCATTTCGAAATTTTGTCGAACAAGGAAAAAAAAAAATCGAATCTGAGAAAACAAAATTTGACCCTTAATAATATGGCCCCAAATCGATTTATATGCGCTAAAATGGCCGTTTATGCCCTTTTAAGGTAATAGGGAAGCTTTTAAACACTATCGAAAACCGATCTTCGTCGAATCTGCTCGATATTGCTTGACACGATTACATTTTGCTCTACAATCTCTACTTGACTCATTTCCAAATTTTGTCGAACAAGGAAAAAAATCGAATCTGAGAAAACAAAATTTGACCCTCAATAATATGCCCCCAAATTGATTTATAGGCGCTAAAACGGCCGTTTATGCCCTTTTAAACCAATGGGGAAGCTTTTAAACACTATCGAAAACCAATCTTCGTCGAATCTGCTCGATATTGCTTGAAACGAATACATTTTGCTCTGCAATCTCCACTTGGCTCATTTCCAAATTTCATCGAACAAGGAAAAAATATAGAATCTGAGAAAACAAAATTTGACCCTGAACAATATGCCCCCAAATCGATTTATATGCGCTAAAATGGCCGTTTATGCCCTTTTAAGGCAATAGGGAAGCTTTTAAACACTATCGAAAACCGATCTTCGTCGAATCTGCTCGATATTGCTTGACACGATTACATTTTGCTCTACAATCTCTACTTGACTCATTTCCAAATTTTGTCGAACAAGGAAAAAAATCGAATCTGAGAAAACAAATTTGACCCTCAACAATATGCCCCCAAATCGATTTATATGCGCTAAAACGGCCGTTTATGCCCTTTTAAGGTAATAGGGAAGCTTTTAAACACTATCGAAAACCAATCTTCGTCGAATCTGCTCGATATTGCTTGAAACGAATACATTTTGCTCTGCAATCTCCACTTTCCTTATTTCGAAATTTTGTCGAACAAGGAAAAAAATCGAATCTGAGAAAACAAAATTTGACCCTCAACAATATGCCCCCAAATTGATTTATATGCGCTAAAACGGCCGTTTATGGCCGTTTAAGGCAATAGGAAAGCTTTTAAACCCTATCGAAAACCGATCTTCGTCGAATCTGCTCGATATTGCTTGACACGATTACATTTTGCTCTACAATCTCTACTTGACTCATTTCCAAATTTTGTCGAACAAGGAAAAAAATCGAATCTGAGAAAACAAAATTTGACCCTCAACAATATGCCCCCAAATCGATTTATATGCGCTAAAACGGCCGTTTATGCCCTTTTAAGGTAATAGGGAAGCTTTTAAACACTATCGAAAACCAATCTTCGTCGAATCTGCTCGATATTGCTTGAAACGAATACATTTTGCTCTGCAATCTCTACTTTCCTTATTTCGAAATTTTGTCGAACAAGGAAAAAAATCGAATCTGAGAAAACAAAATTTGACCCTCAACAATATGCCCCCAAATTGATTTATATGCGCTAAAACGGCCGTTTATGGCCGTTTAAGGCAATAGGGAAGCTTTTAAACACTACCGAAAACCAATCTTCGTCGAATCTGCTCGATATTGCTTGAAACGAATACATTTTGCTCTGCAATCTCCACTTGGCTCATTTCGAAATTTTGTCGAACAAGGAAAAAAAATCGAATCTGAGAAAACAAAATTTGACCCTCAACAATATGCCCCCAAATTGATTTATATGCGCTAAAACGGCCGTTTATGGCCGTTTAAGGCAATAGGGAAGCTTTTAAACCCTATCGAAAACCGATCTTCGTCGAATCTGCTCGATATTGCTTGACACGATTACATTTTGCTCTACAATCTCTACTTGACTCATTTCCAAATTTTGTCGAACAAGGAAAAAAATCGAATCTGAGAAAACAAAATTTGACCCTCAATAATATGCCCCCAAATTGATTTATATGCGCTAAAACGGCCGTTTATGCCCTTTTAAACCAATGGGGAAGCTTTTAAACACTATCGAAAACCGATCTTCGTCGAATCTGCTCGATATTGCTTGACACGATTACATTTTGCTCTACAATCTCTACTTTACTCATTTCCAAATTTTGTCGAACAAGGAAAAAAATCGAATCTGAGAAAACAAATTTGAACCTCAACAATATGCCCCCAAATCGATTTTATATGCGCTAAAACGGCCGTTTATGCCCTTTTAACGCAATAGGGAAGCTTTTAAACACTACCGAAAACCAATCTTCGTCGAATCTGCTCGATATTGCTTGAAACGAATACATTTTGCTCTGCAATCTCCACTTGGCTCATTTCGAAATTTTGTCGAACAAGGAAAAAAAATCGAATCTGAGAAAACAAAATTTGACCCTCAATAATATGCCCCCAAATCGATTTATATGCGCTAAAATGGCCGTTTATGCCCTTTTAACGCAATAGGGAAACTTTTAAACACTACCGAAAACCAATCTTTGTCGAATCTGCTCGATATTGCTTGAAACGATTACATTTTGCTCTACAATCTCTACTTGGCTCATTTCCAAATTTCATCGAACAAGGAAAAAATATAGAATCTGAGAAAACAAAATTTGACCCTCAATAATATGCCCCCAAATTGATTTATATGCGCTAAAACGGCCGTTTATGCCCTTTTAAACCAATGGGGAAGCTTTTAAACACTATCGAAAACCAATCTTCGTCGAATCTGCTCGATATTGCTTGAAACGAATACATTTTGCTCTGGAATCTCCACTTTCCTTATTTCGAAATTTTGTCGAACAAGGAAAAAAATCGAATCTGAGAAAACAAAATTTGACCCTCAACAATATGCCCCCAAATTGATTTATATGCGCTAAAACGGCCGTTTATGGCCGTTTAAGGCAATAGGGAAGCTTTTAAACACTATCGAAAACCAATCTTCGTCGAATCTGCTCGATATTGCATGAAACGAATACATTTTGCTCTGCAATCTCCACGTTGCTTGTTTCTAAATTTTGTCGAACAAGGAAAAAAAAATAAAATCGAATTTGAGAAAGCAAAATTTGCCCCTCAACAATATGCCCCCAAATCGATTTATATGCGCTAAAACGGCCGTTTATGCCCTTTTAAACCAATGGGGAAGCTTTTAAACACTATCGAAAACCAATCTTCGTCGAATCTGCTCGATATTGCTTGAAACGAATACATTTTGCTCTGCAATCTCCACTTGGCTCATTTCCAAATTTCATCGAACAAGGAAAAAATATAGAATCTGAGAAAACAAAATTTGACCCTCAATAATATGCCCCCAAATCGATTTATATGCGCTAAAACGGCCGTTTATGCCCTTTTAACGCAATAGGGAAGCTTTTAAACACTACCGAAAACCAATCTTCGTCGAATCTGCTCGATATTGCTTGAAACGAATACATTTTGCTCTGCAATCTCCACTTGGCTCATTTCGAAATTTTGTCGAACAAGGAAAAAAAAATCGAATCTGAGAAAACAAAATTTGACCCTCAACAATATGCCCCCAAATTGATTTATATGCGCTAAAACGGCCGTTTATGGCCGTTTAAGGCAATAGGGAAGCTTTTAAACCCTATCGAAAACCGATCTTCGTCGAATCTGCTCGATATTGCTTGACACGATTACATTTTGCTCTACAATCTCTACTTGACTCATTTCCAAATTTTGTCGAACAAGGAAAAAAATCGAATCTGAGAAAACAAAATTTGACCCTCAATAATATGCCCCCAAATTGATTTATATGCGCTAAAACGGCCGTTTATGCCCTTTTAAACCAATGGGGAAGCTTTTAAACACTATCGAAAACCGATCTTCGTCGAATCTGCTCGATATTGCTTGACACGATTACATTTTGCTCTACAATCTCTACTTGACTCATTTCCAAATTTTGTCGAACAAGGAAAAAAATCGAATCTGAGAAAACAAAATTTGACCCTCAATAATATGCCCCCAAATTGATTTATATGCGCTAAAACGGCCGTTTATGCCCTTTTAAACCAATGGGGAAGCTTTTAAACACTATCGAAAACCAATCTTCGTCGAATCTGCTCGATATTGCTTGAAACGAATACATTTTGCTCTGCAATCTCCACTTGGCTCATTTCCAAATTTCATCGAACAAGGAAAAAATATAGAATCTGAGAAAACAAAATTTGACCCTCAATAATATGCCCCCAAATCGATTTATATGCGCTAAAACGGCCGTTTTTACCCTTTTAACGCAATAGGGAAGCTTTTAAACACTACCGAAAACCAATCTTCGTCGAATCTGCTCGATATTGCTTGAAACGAATACATTTTGCTCTGCAATCTCCACTTTCCTTATTTCGAAATTTTGTCGAACAAGGAAAAAAATCGAATCTGAGAAAACAAATTTGACCCTCAACAAAATATGCCCCCAAATCGATTTTATATGCGCTAAAACGGCCGTTTATGCCCTTTTAAGGTAATAGGGAAGCTTTTAAACACTATTGAAAACCAATCTTCGTCGAATCTGCTCGATATTGCTTGAAACGAATACATTTTGCTCTGCAATCTCCACTTGGCTCATTTCGAAATTTTGTCGAACAAGGAAAAAAATCGAATCTGAGAAAACAAAATTTGACCCTCAATAATATGCCCCCAAATCGATTTATATGCGCTAAAACGGCCGTTTATGCCCTTTTAACGCAATAGGGAAGCTTTTAAACACTACCGAAAACCAATCTTCGTCGAATCTGCTCGATATTGCTTGAAACGAATACATTTTGCTCTGCAATCTCCACTTGGCTCATTTCGAAATTTTGTCGAACAAGGAAAAAAAATCGAATCTGAGAAAACAAAATTTGACCCTCAACAATATGCCCCCAAATTGATTTATATGCGCTAAAACGGCCGTTTATGGCCGTTTAAGGCAATAGGGAAGCTTTTAAACCCTATCGAAAACCGATCTTCGTCGAATCTGCTCGATATTGCTTGACACGATTACATTTTGCTCTACAATCTCTACTTGACTCATTTCCAAATTTTGTCGAACAAGGAAAAAAATCGAATCTGAGAAAACAAAATTTGACCCTCAATAATATGCCCCCAAATTGATTTATATGCGCTAAAACGGCCGTTTATGCCCTTTTAAACCAATGGGGAAGCTTTTAAACACTATCGAAAACCGATCTTCGTCGAATCTGCTCGATATTGCTTGACACGATTACATTTTGCTCTACAATCTCTACTTGACTCATTTCCAAATTTTGTCGAACAAGGAAAAAAATCGAATCTGAGAAAACAAAATTTGACCCTCAATAATATGCCCCCAAATTGATTTATATGCGCTAAAACGGCCGTTTATGCCCTTTTAAACCAATGGGGAAGCTTTTAAACACTATCGAAAACCAATCTTCGTCGAATCTGCTCGATATTGCTTGAAACGAATACATTTTGCTCTGCAATCTCCACTT
Organism: Echinarachnius parma; assembly: GCA_037951105.1. NCBI lineage: Eukaryota > Metazoa > Echinodermata > Echinoidea > Clypeasteroida > Echinarachniidae > Echinarachnius > Echinarachnius parma. The sequence continues at coordinate 14,067 of JBAMJV010006927.1, read as the reverse complement.
GGCTCATTTCCAAATTTCATCGAACAAGGAAAAAATATAGAATCTGAGAAAACAAAATTTGACCCTCAATAATATGCCCCCAAATCGATTTATATGCGCTAAAACGGCCGTTTTTACCCTTTTAACGCAATAGGGAAGCTTTTAAACACTACCGAAAACCAATCTTCGTCGAATCTGCTCGATATTGCTTGAAACGAATACATTTTGCTCTGCAATCTCCACTTTCCTTATTTCGAAATTTTGTCGAACAAGGAAAAAAATCGAATCTGAGAAAACAAATTTGACCCTCAACAAAATATGCCCCCAAATCGATTTTATATGCGCTAAAACGGCCGTTTATGCCCTTTTAAGGTAATAGGGAAGCTTTTAAACACTATCGAAAACCAATCTTCGTCGAATCTGCTCGATATTGCTTGAAACGAATACATTTTGCTCTGCAATCTCCACTTGGCTCATTTCGAAATTTTGTCGAACAAGGAAAAAAATCGAATCTGAGAAAACAAAATTTGACCCTCAATAATATGCCCCCAAATCGATTTATATGCGCTAAAATGGCCGTTTATGCCCTTTTAAGGCAATAGGGAAGCTTTTAAACACTATCGAAAACCAATCTTCTTCGAATCTGCTCGATATTGCTTGAAACGAATACATTTTGCTCTGCAATCTCTACTTTGCTTGTTTCGAAATTTTGTCGAACAAGAAAAAAAATCGAATCTGAGAAAACAAAATTTGACACTCAACAATATGCTCCCAAATCGATTTATATGCGCTAAAACGGCCGTTTATGCCTTTTTAACGCAATAGGGAAGCTTTTAAACACTATCGAAAACCAATCTTCGTCGAATCTGCTCGATATTGCTTGAAACGAATACATTTTGCTCTGCAATCTCCACTTGGCTCATTTCGAAATTTTGTCGAACAAGGAAAAAAAAAAAATCGAATCTGAGAAAACAAAATTTGACCCTTAATAATATGGCCCCAAATCGATTTATATGCGCTAAAATGGCCGTTTATGCCCTTTTAAGGTAATAGGGAAGCTTTTAAACACTATCGAAAACCAATCTTCGTCGAATCTGCTCGATATTCCTTGAAACGATTACATTTTGCTCTACAATCTCTACTTGGCTCATTTCCAAATTTCATCGAACAAGGAAAAAAAAAATCGAATTTGATGAAACAAAATTTGACCCTGAACAATATGCCCCCAAATCGATTTATATGCGCTAAAATGGCCGTTTATGCCCTTTTAAGGCAATAGGGAAGCTTTTAAACACTATCGAAAACCGATCTTCGTCGAATCTGCTCGATATTGCTTGACACGATTACATTTTGCTCTACAATCTCTACTTGACTCATTTCCAAATTTTGTCGAACAAGGAAAAAAATCGAATCTGAGAAAACAAAATTTGACCCTCAATAATATGCCCCCAAATTGATTTATAGGCGCTAAAACGGCCGTTTATGCCCTTTTAAACCAATGGGGAAGCTTTTAAACACTATCGAAAACCAATCTTCGTCGAATCTGCTCGATATTGCTTGAAACGAATACATTTTGCTCTGCAATCTCCACTTGGCTCATTTCCAAATTTCATCGAACAAGGAAAAAATATAGAATCTGAGAAAACAAAATTTGACCCTGAACAATATGCCCCCAAATCGATTTATATGCACTAAAATGGCCGTTTATGCCCTTTTAAGGTAATAGGGAAGCTTTTAAACACTATCGAAAACCAATCTTCGTCGAATCTGCTCGATATTGCTTGAAACGAATACATTTTGCTCTGCAATCTCCACTTTCCTTATTTCGAAATTTTGTCGAACAAGGAAAAAAATCGAATCTGAGAAAACAAAATTTGACCCTCAACAATATGCCCCCAAATTGATTTATATGCGCTAAAACGGCCGTTTATGGCCGTTTAAGGCAATAGGAAAGCTTTTAAACCCTATCGAAAACCGATCTTCGTCGAATCTGGTCGATATTGCTTGACACGATTACATTTTGCTCTACAATCTCTACTTGACTCATTTCCAAATTTTGTCGAACAAGGAAAAAAATCGAATCTGAGAAAACAAAATTTGACCCTCAACAATATGCCCCCAAATCGATTTATATGCGCTAAAACGGCCGTTTATGCCCTTTTAAGGTAATAGGGAAGCTTTTAAACACTATCGAAAACCAATCTTCGTCGAATCTGCTCGATATTGCTTGAAACGAATACATTTTGCTCTGCAATCTCTACTTTCCTTATTTCGAAATTTTGTCGAACAAGGAAAAAAATCAAATCTGAGAAAACAAAATTTGACCCTCAACAATATGCCCCCAAATCGAGTTATATGCGCTAAAACGGCCGTTTATGCCCTTTTAAGACAATAGGGAAGCTTTTAAACATTATCGAAAACTAATCTTCGTCGAATCTGCTCGATATTGCTTGAAACGATTACATTTTGCTCTACAATCTCTACGTGGCTCATTTCCAAATTTCATCGAACAAGGAAAAAAGTAGAATCTGAGAAAACAAAATTTGACCCTCAACAATATGCCCCCAAACCCTCTTATATGCGCTAAAACGGCCGTTTATGCCCTTTTAAGGTACTAGGGAAGATTTTAAACACTATCGAAAACCAATCTTCGTCGAATCTGCTCGATATTGCTTGAAACGAATACATTTTGCTCTACAATCTCTACGTGGCTCATTTCCAAATTTCATCGAACAAGGAAAAAAGTAGAATCTGAGAAAACAAAATTTGACCCTCAACAATATGCTCCCAAATCGATTTATATGCGCTAAAACGGCCGTTTATGGCCGTTTAAGGCAATAGGGAAGCTTTTAAACACTATCGAAAACCAATCTTCGTCGAATCTGCTCGATATTGCTTGAAACGAATACATTTTGCTCTGCAATCTCCACTTGGCTCCTTTCCAAATTTCATCGAACAAGGAAAAAAATAGAATCTGAGAAAACAAAATTTGACCCTCAATAATATGCCCCCAAATCGATTTATATGCGCTAAAACGGCCGTTTATGCCCTTTTAACGCAATAGGGAAGCTTTTAAACACTACCGAAAACCAATCTTCGTCGAATCTGCTCGATATTGCTTGAAACGAATGCATTTTGCTCTACAATCTCTACTTGACTCATTTCCAAATTTTGTCGAACAAGGAAAAAAAAAATCGAATCTGAGAAAACAAAATTTGACCCTCAATAATATGCCCCCAAATTGATTTATATGCGGTAAAACGGCCGTTTATGCCCTTTTAAACCAATGGGGAAGCTTTTAAACACTATCGAAAACCAATCTTCGTCGAATCTGCTCGATATTGCTTGAAACGAATACATTTTGCTCTGCAATCTCCACTTGGCTCATTTCGAATCTGAGAAAACAAATTTGCCCCTCAACAATATGCCCCCAAATTGATTTATATGCGCTAAAACGGCCGTTTATGGCAGTTTAAGGCAATAGGGAAGCTTTTAAACCCTATCGAAAACCGATCTTCGTCGAATCTGCTCGATATTGCTTGACACGATTACATTTTGCTCTACAATCTCTACTTGACTCATTTCCAAATTTTGTCGAACAAGGAAAAAAATCGAATCTGAGAAAACAAAATTTGACCCTCAATAATATGCCCCCAAATTGATTTATATGCGCTAAAACGGCCGTTTATGCCCTTTTAAACCAATGGGGAAGCTTTTAAACACTATCGAAAACCGATCTTCGTCGAATCTGCTCGATATTGCTTGACACGATTACATTTTGCTCTACAATCTCTACTTGACTCATTTCCAAATTTTGTCGAACAAGGAAAAAAATCGAATCTGAGAAAACAAAATTTGACCCTCAATAATATGCCCCCAAATTGATTTATATGCGCTAAAACGGCCGTTTATGCCCTTTTAAACCAATGGGGAAGCTTTTAAACACTATCGAAAACCAATCTTCGTCGAATCTACTCGATATTGCTTGAAACGAATACATTTTGCTCTGCAATCTCCACTTGGCTCATTTCCAAATTTCATCGAACAAGGAAAAAATATAGAATCTGAGAAAACAAAATTTGACCCTCAATAATATGCCCCCAAATCGATTTATATGCGCTAAAACGGCCGTTTATACCCTTTTAACGCAATAGGGAAGCTTTTAAACACTACCGAAAACCAATCTTCGTCGAATCTGCTCGATATTGCTTGAAACGAATACATTTTGCTCTGCAATCTCCACTTTCCTTATTTCGAAATTTTGTCGAACAAGGAAAAAAATCGAATCTGAGAAAACAAATTTGAACCTCAACAATATGCCCCCAAATCGATTTTATATGCGCTAAAACGGCCGTTTATGCCCTTTTAAACCAATGGGGAAGCTTTTAAACACTATCGAAAACCAATCTTCGTCGAATCTGCTCGATATTGCTTGAAACGAATACATTTTGCTCTGCAATCTCCACTTGGCTCATTTCCAAATTTCATCGAACAAGGAAAAAATATAGAATCTGAGAAAACAAAATTTGACCCTCAATAATATGCCCCCAAATCGATTTATATGCGCTAAAACGGCCGTTTATGCCCTTTTAACGCAATAGGGAAGCTTTTAAACACTACCGAAAACCAATCTTCGTCGAATCTGCTCGATATTGCTTGAAACGATTACATTTTGCTCTGCAACCTCCAGTTTCCTTATTTCGAAATTTTGTCGAACAAGAAAAAATATCGAATCTGAGAAAACAAAATTTGACCCTCAATAATATGCCCCCAAATCGATTTATATGCGCTAAAACGGCCGTTTATGCCCTTTTAGCGCAATAGGGAAACTTTTAAACACTACCGAAAACCAATCTTTGTCGAATCTGCTCGATATTGCTTGAAACGATTACATTTTGCTCTACAATCTCTACTTGGCTCATTTCCAAATTTCATCGAACAAGGAAAAAATATAGAATCTGAGAAAACAAAATTTGACCCTCAATAATATGCCCCCAAATCGATTTATATGCGCTAAAACGGCCGTTTATGCCCTTTTAACGCAATAGGGAAGCTTTTAAACACTATCGAAAACCAATCTTCGTCGAATCTGCTCGATATTGCTTGAAACGAATACATTTTGCTCTGCAATCTCCACTTTCCTTATTTCGAAATTTTGTCGAACAAGGAAAAAAATCGAATCTGAGAAAACAAAATTTGACCCTCAACAATATGCCCCCAAATTGATTTATATGCGCTAAAACGGCCGTTTATGGCCGTTTAAGGCAATAGGGAAGCTTTTAAACACTATCGAAAACCAATCTTCGTCGAATCTGCTCGATATTGCATGAAACGAATACATTTTGCTCTGCAATCTCCACGTTGCTTGTTTCTAAATTTTGTCGAACAAGGAAAAAAAAATAAAATCGAATTTGAGAAAGCAAAATTTGCCCCTCAACAATATGCCCCCAAATCGATTTATATGCGCTAAAACGGCCGTTTATGCCCTTTTAAACCAATGGGGAAGCTTTTAAACACTATCGAAAACCAATCTTCGTCGAATCTGCTCGATATTGCTTGAAACGAATACATTTTGCTCTGCAATCTCCACTTGGCTCATTTCCAAATTTCATCGAACAAGGAAAAAATATAGAATCTGAGAAAACAAAATTTGACCCTCAATAATATGCCCCCAAATCGATTTATATGCGCTAAAACGGCCGTTTATGCCCTTTTAACGCAATAGGGAAGCTTTTAAACACTACCGAAAACCAATCTTCGTCGAATCTGCTCGATATTGCTTGAAACGAATACATTTTGCTCTGCAATCTCCACTTGGCTCATTTCGAAATTTTGTCGAACAAGGAAAAAAAATCGAATCTGAGAAAACAAAATTTGACCCTCAACAATATGCCCCCAAATTGATTTATATGCGCTAAAACGGCCGTTTATGGCCGTTTAAGGCAATAGGGAAGCTTTTAAACCCTATCGAAAACCGATCTTCGTCGAATCTGCTCGATATTGCTTGACACGATTACATTTTGCTCTACAATCTCTACTTGACTCATTTCCAAATTTTGTCGAACAAGGAAAAAAATCGAATCTGAGAAAACAAAATTTGACCCTCAATAATATGCCCCCAAATCGATTTATATGCGCTAAAACGGCCGTTTATGCCCTTTTAAGGTAATAGGGAAGCTTTTAAACACTATCGAAAACCAATCTTCGTCGAATCTGCTCGATATTGCTTGAAACGATTACATTTTGCTCTGCAATCTCTACTTGGCTCATTTCCAAATTTCATCGAACAAGGAAAAAAATCGAATCTGAGAAAACAAAATTTGACCCTCAATAACCCAGCTAGCCACCTGACGTCGTGCCAACGTTGGGCCGATGTCATTTTCGTTGTAAGGAGGTTGGGCCAACATGCGACATGCGACGTCACCGAGACGTGAAAATGTCCGCCAGCCCAACATCAGCTCGGCGTCTTTTTTTAATGCTGGCCCAACGTCATTTAGCGATTTCGGCCCAACATCAATTATTGACAATGGCCCAATGTCAGTTCTAACGTAGGCCCAACATCGATTCATAACGTTGAGAGAACATCAAGTTATGACGTCGGCCCGACGTTAAAATGTCCGCCAGCCCAACATTGTCCCAACATCATTTTGTGATGTCGGGCAAATGTCAATTTCCGACAATGGCCCAACACCGAATCCTGACATTGGACCAACATAACATTATGATGTCGGCTCGAGGTTAAAATGTCCGCTAGCCCAACATTGTCACGATATCATTCTGTGATGTTGAGCCAATGTCAATTTCCGACAATGGCCCAACACCGAATCCAGACATATAGGACAGATATCAAATTATGATGTGGGCTCGACGTTAAAATGTCCGCCGACAAGGGCCCAACATCAACTCATGACATTGGATCAACATAACATTATGATGTCGGCTCGCGGTTAAAATGTCCACTAGCCCAACATTGTCACGACATCATTCTGTGATGTTGAGCCAACGTCAATTTCCGACAATGGCCCAACACCGAATCCAGACATAGGACAGATATCAAATTCTGATGTGCGCTAAAACGGCCGTTTATGCCCTTTTAAGGTAATAGGGAAGCTTTTAAACACTATCGAAAACCAATCTTCGTCGAATCTGCTCGATATTGCTTGAAACGATTACATTTTGCTCTACAATCTCTACTTGGCTCATTTCCAAATTTCATCGAACAAGGAAAAAAATCGAATCTGAGAAAACAAAATTTGACCCTCAATAACCCAGCTAGCCACCTGACGTCGTGCCAACGTTGGGCCGATGTCATTTTCGTTGTAAGGGGACGTTGGGCCAACATGCGACATGCGACGTCACCGAGACGTGAAAATGTCCGCCAGCCCAACATCAGCTCGGCGTCTTTTTTTAATGCTGGCCCAACGTCATTTAGCGATTTCGGCCCAACATCAATTATTGACAATGGCCCAATGTCAGTTCTAACGTAGGCCCAACATCGATTCATAACGTTGAGAGAACATCAAGTTATGACGTCGGCCCGACGTTAAAATGTCCGCCAGCCCAACATTGTCCCAACATCATTTTGTGATGTCGGGCAAATGTCAATTTCCGACAATGGCCCAACACCGAATCCTGACATTGGACCAACATAACATTATGATGTCGGCTCGAGGTTAAAATGTCCGCTAGCCCAACATTGTCACGATATCATTCTGTGATGTTGAGCCAATGTCAATTTCCGACAATGGCCCAACACCGAATCCAGACATAGGACAGATATCAAATTATGATGTGGGCTCGACGTTAAAATGTCCGCCGACAAGGGCCCAACATCAACTCATGACATTGGATCAACATAACATTATGATGTCGGCTCGCGGTTAAAATGTCCACTAGCCCAACATTGTCACGACATCATTCTGTGATGTTGAGCCAACGTCAATTTCCGACAATGGCCCAACACCGAATCCAGACATAGGACAGATATCAAATTCTGATGTGGGCTCGACGTTAAAATGTCCGCCAGCCCAACATCGTCACTATGTCATTTTGTGATATTGGCATAACGTCAATTTCCGACAATGGCCCAACATCAACTCATGACATTGGACCAACATAACATTATGATGTCGGCTCGAGGTTAAAATGTCCGCTAGCCCAACATTGTCACGACATCATTATGTGATGTTGGTCCAACGTCAATTTCCGCCAATGGCCCAATATCAAATCCTGAAGTTGGTCCAACATCAAATTCTGACGTTGGCCCGACATTAAAATGTCCGCCAGCCCGACATTAGCCCAACGTTATTTGTTATTGTTGGCCCAACATCAAATCTTGACGTTTGCCCAACATCAAATCTTGACGTTCGCATGTCCACTAACCCAACATTGGCCCAACGTCATTTCCTGATGCTGGACCAAGATCACAATTTGACAATGGCCCAATGTCAAATGGCCAACGTAGGACCAACATCAAAAGCGTAAAAAGAAATGTGAAGACATGCATAGATTCCACGTTTGCTCCATGTACTTTGTTTAACCTTTACACACATTCATAAATCTATTCATATCCTATTCCTACACCTCTTGCCTAATCCTAACCTATCATCCTATCGTCCTACAAACACAGGTCGCAATCGGTATAATATATATACACCTCTTCTTAGCATGTATGTTTTGTAATGGTTAGTAATTTCAGAGCGTTGAATCTGAAATAATCCACCTTCAAATCATATTCATAACACTATTTACATGTGTTATTTATATTCTTATATATCTTTATAAATTATATACAGCAGCAAGGACATGACAAAAGTATATTTTTTAATATAAATGATTCCAAAAACCGAAAATTTTCATTTCACTTACGATCGCTTATAATCGATCATGAATTGCCCGATAGCAATACTTTTTTTCTTTACTTTTGAATTACTAATGTTTGTAATCGATTAAACGAAATTCAATTCATTATAGATTCTCAAAGCAAGTTAACAAAAATATTATAAGTACCCAGCTAGCTAACTGACATCGGACCGGTGTCGGCAGGTCGTCAGCAAGATCGTGGTCGGCAAACAGACGTCGCGCCAACATTTCGCCAACGTCGAATTTAAGTTTGAGGTTTTGGAAATTAAATAAGTCGGGAAACGGTTGTAGTTGAATGTCGTGCCGATGTCATTAAGCTGACGAAAAAATACGTCTCAAATAAAACGTCGCGCTAAAATCGCACCAATGCCGAAACTGATACCAATTTAAGAGCTCGATAGAGTGTTGTAATATTAATGTTGGGCCGATGTCAATAAACCAACATGAATATGACGTTGGGCCAATGTTGTACCGAAGTCGGACTATATCATTTTAAGAGGTGTCGGACGGATGTTATTAATTGGACATCAATATGACATCACAAATATGACGTCAAGCCGATATCGCGCCGATGTCAGAATTGGCAGCAATGACACAAGTCGGCAAATAGTCATGAAATCGATGTTCAGCCGATGTCAATATTCTGACATGAATATGTCATCTCCAATATGACGTCGGGATAATTTCGCGCCGATGTTGGAACTGGTAGCAATTAAAGAGGTCGGTAAATGGTTGTAACATTGATGTCGGAACAATGTTTTTTATTGGACATCCATATGACATCTCAATTATGACGCCAAAGCGATATCCTGCCGATGTCATAAATGGCACCAATGTAACTAATCATTAAATAGTCATTAAATGGATGTTGTGCCGGTGTGAATATGACATCTCAAATATCAAATCGGCCTTCTATCGCCCCGATGTTGGAACTGGTAGTAATTTAAGAGGTCGGTAAAACGTTGTGAAATTTATGTTGGGCCAATGTTATTAATTGAACATAAATATGACAACTCAAATACAACTTTGGGCCTATACCGCACAGATGTCGGAATTTATAGCAATTTTAAAGGTCGGTGAAAGGTTGTTAAATAGATGTCGGGCGGATGTCATTACCTACATAAATATGACATCTCTATTAAGACGTCAGTCCGATATTGTGATGATGTTGGATCTGGTAGCAATTCAAAAGGTCGGTACATGGTTGTGAAATTGATGTCGGGCCAATGTTTTTAAATGGACCTCAATATGATATCTCAATTATATCGTCACACCGATATCTTGCCGATGTCAGAATTGGCAGCAATAAAACAAGTAGGCAAATGGTCATCAAATCGATGTTGCGCCCATGTCAATACTGCGACATGAATATATGAGACCCCAGATTTGATGTCGGTCCGATATTGTGCCGATGTTAGAACTTGTTAGCAATTTAATAGTTCTGTAAATGGTGTTTAGTTTGATGTCAGCCCGATGTAATTTATTAGACATCTATACTATGACGGCAAACATATATTCCGTCCAAGACAGAACCTTCAGCAACGGAACAAGTCGGCAAATGGTAAAATTAATGTCCTGCCATTAATCCGTCATAAATATGACATCTAAAATATGGCGTCGGTTCGACAGTGTGCCGATGATAGAGCTCTAGCAAATTAAGAGGTCGTTATAATAAATGGTTGTTAATTTGATGTCGGGCCGATGTAATTAATTAGACATCTGAAATATGACGTCAAACCGTTATCCTGTCGATGTCAAAACCGTTATCAATGGAACAAGTCGGCAAATGGTCATTAAATTAATGTCGTGCCCATGTCATTAATCCGACATGAATAAGAGATCTCAAATATGACGTCGGGCTAATATCGCGCCGATGTTGGAACTGGTAGCAAATTAAGAGGTTGGTCAAAGATTGTAAAATTGATGTTGGGATTATGTTATTAAATATACATACATATGACAGCTCAAATATGACGTTGGGTCAATGTTGTACCGATGTCGGAACTGGCGACCATTTTGCCGGCTTGTTTCATGCTGCCAGTTCTGACATCGGCATGATATCGCTATGGCGTCATCATTGAGATGTCATATTCATGTCTAATCACTGACGTCGCCAAAACATCAATTTAATGAACATTTGCCGAGTTGTGTCATTGCTGCAAGTTCTTACATCGGCTTGATATCATATTAAAGAGGTCACATTGATGTCTAATTAATAACATTGGACCGACATTTTACTACCATTTACCGACCTCGTAAATTGCCATCATTTCCGACATCGGCGCGATATTAGCACGACGTCACATTGCACATGTCATATTCATGTCGGATTATTGACATCGGCTCAACATCAACTTAATAACTATAAGCCGAGTTGATTCATTGTTGCCCATTCTGACATCGGCAGGATTTCGGTTCGACGTCAGAATTGATATTTCATATGTTTGTCTCCTTAATAACCCGATATCAATTTCACAACCATTTACCGACCTCTCTAATTGCTACCAGTTCCAACATCGGCGCGAAATTAGCCCGACGTCATTTATGAGATGTCATATTCATGTAGGACTATTGACATCGGCGCAACATCAATTTTATGACCATTTGTCATATTTATGACGGATTAATGACAGGACATTAATTTTACCATTTGCCGACTTGTTCCGTTGCTGAAGGTTCTGTCTTCGACGGAATATATGTTTGCCGTCATAGTACAGATGTCTAATAAATTACATCGGGCTGACATCAAACTAAACACCATTAATTTTACAGAACTCTTAAATTGCTAACAAGTTCTAACATCGGCACAATATCGGACCGACATCATATTTGGGGTCTCATATTTATATCGGAGTAATGACATTGGCCCGACATAAATTTTACAACCTGTTTCCTACCTTCTATATTGCTACCAGTTCCGATATTCGCGCGATATTAGCCCGACGGCATATTTGACATGTCATATTCATGTTGGAGTATTGACATTGGTGCAACATTGATTCGATGACCATTTGCCGACTTGTTTTATTGCTGCTAATTCTGACATCGGCAGGATATCGGTGTGACGTCATAATTGAAATGTCATATAGATAGATAGATAGATAGATAGATAGATAGATAGATAGATAGATATATCGGAATTTATTGAACAAAATTAACAAGACTGTAGTCCGAAGACTAAAATGCCTTGCGTACATGAACATATTGAAGTTAAATTAATAACATTGGGTTAATGTCGGAGTGGCGGACATTTTAATGTCGGGCCAACGTCAGAATTTGATGTTGGCCCTTTGTTGGGTAACTGACATTGGGCCAGTGCCAACAATTAATGGTAAGCCAACATCACAAAATGACATTGGGCCAATGTTGGGCTGGCGGACATTTTAACGTCGAGCCCACATCAGAATTGTATATATCTCTCCTATGTCAGGATTCGGTGTTGGGCCATTGTCGGAAATTGACATTGGCTTAACATCACAGAATGATGTTGTGACAATGTTTGGCTAGCGGACATTTTAACCTCGAGCCCACATCATAATGTTATGTTGGGCCAATGTCAATTGACGTTAGGCCAATATCACAAAATGACGTGGTTACGATGTTGGGCTGGCGGACATTTTAACGTCGGGCCAACGTCAGAACTTGATGTTCTCTCAACGTCAGGAATCGACGTTGGGCATACGTTATAACTGACATTGGGCCATTGTCAATAATTGATGTTGGGCCGAAATCGCAACATGACGTTGGGTCAGCATTAAAAAAAAAACCGCCGCGCTGATGTTGGGCTGGCGGACATTTTTACGTCGCATGTTTAATGTAGACCCAACGTCCTCTTACAACGAATTTTACATCGGCCCAACGTTGTCACAATGTCAGGTGGCTAACAGGGTTATTCCGTTGTGCTTCCTAAGAATTAGGCTAACAGGGTTATTCCGTTGTGCTTCCTAAGAATTAGGGGAAAGTGAGTATATAGGTATTGGTAAAAGTGCCTTAACAGACAAATGTCAACTTTTGTCAAACTTTGAATCCCTCCCACACGAGTTCGTGATACGTACACCATGCATACATAATTAGTCGTCATTTATGAGATGTCATATTCATATCGGACTATTGACATTGGCGCAACATCAGTTTTATGACCATTTGCCGACTTGTTTCATAGCTGCCAGAGGCTGACATCGGCAGGATATCGCTATGGCGTCATCATGGAGATGTCATATTTATGTCTAATCATTGACCTCGGCACAACATCAAGTTTACAACCATTTACCGACCTCCCAAATTGCTATCAGTTCCAACATCGGCGCGATATTGGCCCGACGTCATTCATGAGATGTCATATTCATATTGGACTATTGACATCAACGCAACATCAATGTTATGACCATTTGCCGAGTTCTTTCATTGCTGAATGTTCTAACGTCGGCGGGATATCGGCCTGACATCATATTGTAGATATCATATTGATGTCCAATTAATAACATTGCCCCGACATTACTTTCACAACCATTTACCGATCTCTTAAATTGATACCAGTTCCAACATCGGCGCGATATTAGCCCGACGTCATTTATGAGATGTCATATTTATGTCGAACTATTGACATTGGGGCAACATCAATTTTATGACCATTTGCCGACTTGTTACATAGCTGCCAGAGGCTGACATCGGCAGGGGGGGGGGGGGGGGGGGGGGGGGGGTAGTCGTAATCGCCGCGCCTTGCACAGGTACGTTTCATTGCGTGCGTGCATATCGCATATAGTGATCTGATATGCGTGGGGACGATATCGACGAGATTCGAGAGCGAGGCCGAGGCACAGTTTGACGACGCGGCGATCGAGTAAATTGCAGGCTAGGCGCCGGATATTTACGATGACGATGATACAAAGTGAGAATGTGAGTATAGTTTGGTATATCATTATTCTTTTCTAGCTGTTACGAGGACTTGCCATATGCCCCAGCCCAAGGCTCGACACGGCTATGGCTGCATGAGCCATGTGCAAAGATTGCCACTGCATAGCCGGCCTACCTAGGGCCTAGACCGGCCATAATAGCATGCAAGCTAGCACTGCCACTGCACTCACTGGCTACCGTCAATAATGATAAGGCAGATATCTAGTGCATATAATAGCCTTGATTACGAAGTCCTGCCAGGCTTTGGGCCATAGCCGTGTCGAGCCTTGGGCTTGGGCATATGGCATGTCCTCGTAACAGCTGGAAAAGTAT